>MCJB01016646.1:327077-374696 GCA_002018475.1 Nicotiana obtusifolia
TTGGGGGGGGGGGGGGGGGGGAGATAGTGTGAGGAATGGTGGTTGGGGTTGGCAGGTACATAGCTTGTATGGAGAGGTTGGGAGTCTCTAGACAACTCATCTTTTTTATATGCTTATTAGGAATGAGATGTAGTAGGTTCAATTCAAATTTTTTCTTACATCGTCAATCAGCATTTGCCTTCACTCCACTTATTTAACATGTTCCTAGGGTGACTTGACATGATGTTTAAGATGACAGTTGAAATTTTTATTTTTTATGTCAAGTGACAAAAATATGCATGTGACAGATTTTTGATCTTTACCAAATTAGAGATGCTATATTAGACATTATTTATAAGGAGAAGAAATAAAACAGTTGGAACAACAACTACAACAACAAACCCAATTTAATCCCATAAGTGGGGTCTGAATACAACAGTTGGACTTTCGAGAAAAGTGGACTTCGTTTGGTGTTTCCCAAAATAGTAATCTGAGCCTGCAGCTCTCTTGATGGAAAAAGTAAATGCTTTGCACCAATCATGGTTATCAATTGTTCAAATGGTGCTAGCCTGTATTGTAAATTGTATACATGTATAATCATAGTTATCAATAGTTTAAAGGGAAAACAAAGTTTAAAGGGTGCTAGCCTGTAGTGTAGATTGTATACATGCACCTCAAGAATTACTATAATGACATTTTAGTAGGGAATCCTTTTACTGGTTCTTTCAATGAAATCGATGACCATGTTTAAGAAAACTCTGTGTAGGCATTTTGTTTTGCAAATTGGTATGGAGAGATCGACCTGTTTATCTTGAATATCTTTAGTTTTGTGGCCGAGCATAATGTGTCACTAATCATGTAAGAAGCTTTGACATCTCAGTTCATCTAATCATTTCATGAAGTTATGTCTTTTAAGAAAGTCAGCATCTGTGCAAAGCCCATTTTTGGTGCATAAGATGCATATTGTTTTTGTTCAAGCATGATTGTATCCTAGCACATGCATTAACCCTGAGATGATGCTGGCTCCTAGAGTATTAACTTTCTTCTTTTCCAGAGCTGGAGACAACAGCCGTAAAGATGACACAATTGTACTGTGAAAATCTCCCACTGTCAAAAGATTTGGATGCTCAAGAGAGTATGTATGGCGAAGATCTTCTGTCTATGGCGAGCAATTTGTTGGTTCAGGTTCGGATTTTCAATTCATTATGTATTATTACAATTATTTGACTCAAAAGCTGCAGGTTCAAACTGTACCGAGATTTGTTTTATATGATGTTCCTTTAAATGGCTTTTTAGAAATTAAAGACCAAATCCTGTTGCCTAAGTGTTTATCTTGGCTGGTAAGTTGTACATGTTGAAGTGTGTGACTATTTCATTTGAAAGTTTAAGCTGTTAGAGAGCACATTTTTTATTTTCTCAGTTATGTCTTTAACACGTTCCCTCAGATGAAGGCTTGATTCTTTTTCATGAGCCAAGCACGTAAAATTACTGCCTGCTAGATAGTGAAACTCGATCTGGAACCTATGCCTGCTTAGATACCATATTGAAGTGTGTGACATCTCATCTAAAAGCCTAAACTGGTATAGGGAGCTCACTTTTCGTTTTCTTAATTGTGTCCTCAAAAGTACATTTGGGAATACTTTTTTTAAAGGATACACAGTTTTGTAGGTCAAAAAGTGTGACAGGTTCTTTTCCTATTCTTGAAGATATCCGTCTTTGATTTTTATTTGAATTACAAGCCAGAAATAACCATATTGACCTATCAGCCATAATACGGGATTTAATCTATTTCCTTTTGGGTTTTGTTTGGGGTTTTTTTTTTTTTGGGGGGGGGGGTCGCTGGGGGCAAATTGTTTGTTGAGTTTTACATAGAGCAAGAAAATCTGAAATGATTACTGCCACCAGGTTACCACTATCTGATCATACATCAAGATGTCATCGTGCAGTTCTATCTTTTGTGAATGTGTGCTGTGCACTTTTCCTTGAGTGGTTAATGTATTGATGGCACTTTTCCCTCGATATTTTGACATTTATGTATCCTCTCTTGACTTAAATTATGATTCACGTGTAGAAATGTGTGGGGATTTAATGTGCACCTATATGTTATATTGCTTTAGTTTTGTATTCAAAACTTGGTTTATAACATGTTTGACCTAGTTTTTAAAAAATTACCAGTGCTTATTTTTCAGTAGTACTTATTTTGGAGAATTGAAGTGTTTGGCCAATTTCTCGAAAAAAAGTGATTCGCAGTAGTACAGAGGAAGCAGAAACATGTAGCTTCTCATTGGAAGTAGAAGTAGAAAATTAATATTTCAAGACGAAAATATGCTTAGCGAAAACTGAATTTTACCAAACTATCCTTAATTTTTTTATACAATGATATGAAGCTTGAATGGTTCTTGACTATTCCACAGGATACCTGCTGCCTTCCAATAATATTAGTACTGGGTAACTCCTCCCACCATGGATTAGGTAGATGGAAAAAAATCACGTAAAGTTGTTTCCCCTTGCTTCACAATTTTCCAATGGAACACCTCTAGTTGGTCAGAATACACATTTTAAACACATATAACCCTGTGTGTTTCTCACTTGCCCTGATATGGATAACACATCATTAACATGACCTATAAAATCATGGCACATCATCATCTTCATCAACCTAAAACCAAATATGACCTTGTGAGGTAGTCTTCGTCGATTGAAGTAGTGCCCTCGACGCCACTAGTATTAACTTCTCCGCTGTTGTTGCCCAACACCTTCTTACACTCCTGTATCTCAAAACACCATTTTCACCAACATAAGTACGAAATAATACAAATGGAACTGTTGTTAACAAGTAAAGAAAACATAAGACACATCCCTTCATAACCCAATAAAATTAGAACAAAACAGACAAAAACATTTGAGGCAATTCTCGGTTGCATTTTGGTGAAAAGCCCATTTTTGTCTAAATTTGACCTTGTCACCATTGTGATTGCTAACTTGACCTAGTTTTGTCAGCAAAAATGTCGAGGCCGCTACCCTAGAGTAACAATTGTTAGTCTCAATTAATTTCTCCAAGGAAAGTCGTGGGCCTCGAGATGGAGCTTTAGGAGAGACCTCCAATGTCGCAATTCCTTACTGGTGCCTTCTCAACCAAACTAAATGGGTGAAGTAGAGTTTGTGTGTCATGAATATGTGGAGTTGGATCTGGCTGTGGTTTTCGTTAGATCTGTTTACAGAACTTTTGCACTGCTATTGAGTGTTTCGGCTACATACATGGGTGTGTATTTGTGTGTTTCTTGTGAAGAAGCTGGTGAAGGAGTGAGATTGCGTGGGAGTAAATAGTGTTTCAATTGTGGTGTGAGTTACTAGATGGGAGGTTAAGAAATGTGATTCCTGGGATTTTATGCAAGCTAGATGTAGAGAAAGCTTTTGAAAAAGTTAACTGGTCTTATTTACTAGCAATGTTGATGGATATGCAGCTTGGTAACAAATGGATCAAATGGATTAAATTCAGTCTCACTACAATGAAATATTCTATCTTAGTGATCATGACTCCAGTTGGATTAAATTCAGTCTCACTACAGACGATGATAACTTAAACCGACAGGATTAGGATTAATGTGGACCATAAACTTTTCAAAGTACAATTAGTGGACTAGGAGGAGACAAGTTCGCAATAGGAGCAGGGTCAGGTGCATGATGTGAATCAGCTGGGCCTGATACTGGATGCAGACAACGATAATAAGTTAAGAGTGATCTTCTTGTGGTTGGGGATCTAGGAAGAACAACACTAGATTCCTCAACGGTCGGTATGGGTAAAACTTCTGTGATTGAGGATGTAGGAAGAGCTATAGTGAGATCTTCATAAGAGTCGGTATAGGTAAGACCCCATATATATCAAGGTGGTTAGAAGAAGTAAAGTAAGGTCGACACTGACAAAATGTGAAGTCAGCTGACATAAGGTACCTACGAAGATCATATGAGTAGCAACGATCCCTTTTGACCTCGTGAATGACTAAGACAGACTTGAGAGGACGAGGAGCTAACTTATCTTTCCCGGGAGCTAAGTTATGAAGGGAACATGTTCTCCCAAAAACGCAAGCGGGAACAGAGTGTAAGGGTGACTGTAGAAACAATACTGAATGTGAAATCTGACACTGGATGGGGTTTAATGAGAAGTGTGCCACCAGTCATCTCAATGAGGTGCTTATTCTTTTCTTTCTGCTACCCTATTCTGTGAGGGTTATATAGATAAGATGTTTGATGAATACTTCCCCGAGAAGTTATATTCTGCTGAAATTGATACAATAAGTATTCTAAGGCATTATCACTGCGAAAGATGCAAATACCAACGCCAAACTGATTTTTTATTCGAGCACAAAAGCTCTGGAATATAGAAACCCAATGTTATCAAAGGAGATTAGTGCAAAAAAGCTCTAAGGTCTATTGGGGCTTTAAATGCAAAGCGCAAAAAAAGCGTGAGCTTTAATTAAGAAAGGCGCAAATGGATAAAAACTACAAATATGTATATGTAGTCCATGACTAATATCTATAAGCATGAATACTAAATATATGGACAAAGGAAGTGAAGAAAATAAAGTGAAATATTAATTTTTTGTGTTGCCTCTTCAAGATTACGCTCATTTGCAAGGATGCCTTAGAGCCTTGATGACAGCACTGAATCTCTCGCTAAGCAAAGCGAAGCGCTCAACGTGTTTTGAGCCTCGCTTCGTGCTTTAAGCGCACCTTTGACAACACTGTAGAAAACAACTTAGAATGATCTTTCATTCGGAAAATACAAGTACATATTCAGTAATCATCAATGAGACTAACAAAATAACAAAATCCTAAGATTGAACTGATAGTCCGACTCTACTATGACCCTATATATCATAATGAACTAAAGAAAAAATACTTTGCAGAACTCTCAGCACCACGCAAAAAGGTGGCTCGGTATGTTCCCAAAGTTACATGACTCAATCTAATGTAGACAAACTAGACAAACTAGGCACCATATTCTAAAGCTTGGATAAAGTTAGATATCCTGAACGTCTGTAAATTAGGACTGGAGGATTTGTAACTGGACATGTTGTGGAGGGATTGAGTGAGTCAAGGTAATAAAGGCCTTGTGATTCATGCCCTGTGCCGATCGTCTGTCCCGTACTGTGGTCCTGCATAACAACAGAATCGTAAAAACCACAATGGAGGGCACGAGTCAACCGACTAATAAATGCAAGATTAAAAGGATAGCCAGGGACATAAAGACCAGAGTATAAAATGAAAATGGATATGAGATTAGCTTGTCCAACTCCTTTTGCTTTTGTTTGGACTCCATTGACTAGAGTAGCATTGGGAAGAGATTGTAAATAAATAATATTTGACAAAAGTAATCTATTACCAAAAATATGATCAAAGCCGCCTTAGTTCATAACCGACGGTCCAAGAGTAGTAGACTTGGAGCCACAAGCAAAGGAATTACTAGCAATAGAAGTATTAATTTGAGCAACAGAGGCTACTTGTGGAGGTGTCTGCTTACTTGCTCGATACTGAAGGAACTCATTATATTCCCCTCCAGATAAAAAAAACCTTGGTTACTTGCAATCTCGGTTTGAGCAACATGTGCATATTTAGGTGGTCGACCACGTAAAAAGTAACATACCTCATGAGTGTGTCAAAGCTTATTACAATAAGAACACTTGGATCAAGTCCTTCCAATCCTTCTAGTCTATTTTCCATAATCGGAGATGCTCGATTTTCCACTGTCTGGGATTCGAGGGTTCAGCTGTTTGTAATGAGATCACTGTATGACTAGGCGCTGCAGCAAGGCGAAGTAATTGAGAGAATAATTCATCAACTATAGAGACAGTCGGACTAGCCAAAGTCTGGTCGCGTATTGAATCAAGGTCATTAGCAAGTCCAGCGAGTGTAAGAACTAGAAACATCTTCTGTTGTTGACCTTGGTCGCTTTTCAACACTAGCAGAAGCTGGCAACAACTTTTCGAATACCTCTATGACTGTCTGTACTTGTCCCAAGTAAGTAGCCATATCCAAATCTTGTTTCTTCAATTTCTCACCCGTGATATCACATCATAAACATGAGATATGTCATTAGTGTATAAGGTGCGACCCTTTTCCCAATCTAAATGACATGTCTGTAATGGACGAAACAAGAACATCAACTTGGAATCAATAGATCGCCACAAGATATTACACAACTGAGCATCGATCTTCTCCCAAAGTGCTTTGGTCTTTTCATTTCCCTCACTAGTCTTTTTGGTTAAGTGATAATGACATCCTTGATCCTTGCACCACAACTCAATCGAGGAAGCCCAAGCTATGTACTTTGAACTTTCCATTAAGGATTTCGAAGTAATCGTAACACTTGAACTTTCAATTCCCGTGTTTATGGAACCAAAAATATCCAACCCTAGAGACATGATAAAATTGAAGAGAGTTCTAGCAAAATATAAAAAAAACAGAAAAAAGAAATAAAGGATAGTCAGTGTAGCTCGCTGGAAAAAGTAAACAACTGCCAGAATCTGCAAACAACTCGCAAAATAAAAAGGTCGTCGGAATTTGGTGTAACCTGGATGTGTAGGCTCGGAATTTCCGTGCGAGCAAGCTCTCCTGAAGAAATTTCGCCAGAAAATTCCTCCTTTGTCCGGTGCGTGAGGGCGCACGGGGAGGATTTTTCCGGTGGGGTTGGCTGGGGTTTTCTCGCCAGAACCCGAGGAGCCTGGTGGTGGTGTTGCTTTTCGCACAACACTCACCGAAACAAAGATGGCGCAAATCAGATCGGAAGGTTGTTGGAAAGACACACGACGGTTGACATTTTTCTGTCCCGGATGTTTCTCTGATACCATGTGAGAAAGCACGGGAAAATTATATTATTAATATTATATTAACTGAAGTGTTTTACAATAGACCTATTTATATACATTGTTGAGATATATTTCCCAATGTGCGACACTATACTAATAACTATTTAATAGTTAGAACTCTTGGAAAGTTGACAGAGCCATCAAGAAGATCTGCCGAATGAGCCCAACATGCATTTTTCGGTGTATATGGACAAAGAGGAATAGCAGAAGTTTTGATGGCATTTCAACTCCTAATTGTACCATGAAATCTAAGTGTTGGATGAACCTATTCAGTTGGAGTAATCTAGCCCCTGTAGATTTTATTGGCTCTCCCTCTCTCACTATAGCTTAACATCCAGTTTTTCTGGTTTTTGTTTAGCTCCAGGCTCTGACCTAGAATTGTTTTTTATTAGGAGCAACTAAACTTCATTCTTGTGCTTTTTGCATGTTCTTGATACCTTTAATGCAACATCTTCATAAAAGAATGTATGTGGGTTGTTAACGAAGGAGGCAGTGTGAAGATGGTGAGTGAAATGGGTTTTATGAAGCTCCTTTTGGTAATTAATCACTAGGTTCTTTTTTTGGATGTATGAGATGAGTCTCTGTTAACTGTTGGTGAATTGGTGGAAAGTGAAGAAAGAAGAGAGGGCCTTCTTTTCCAGAAAGGGGGTGGGGGAGAGGAAGTGACGGGGAGGAGAAGGGGAAACGAAAGGAAGGAAGAGAAGGAAAAGACAGAAAAAAAAGAAAAATAAGTGAATATTTTGTCCCTCTTCTAATTTCTTTTTATCACCACATCCGCTCCTCACAAGCATGATTAGCCCGACTTTTGCCGCTCCTTACGAGTGTGATAAGCATGACCAACAATTATAGGCGTTCATCATGCGATTGTCCTTACTAAACAAAGGTGTTTAGCTGAGGAAAGTCTAAGTACCAGGGCCGGCTGTGCGAAACGTGCAAGTTGGAGTGCGATCTGTGTAATAAGACCTATATATATATATATATATATATATATATATATATTAGGTGATGTAATTTGATATATTTAAATGATCATATAAAAATTAAATAATTATATATTTTGTGATGTTAAATATTATTACCTTGATTTAAGTATACTTATATTAAATAGAAGCTTTAATGTATTTGTGATTTTATTTTACATATTAATTAAGATTGAAAAACATAATTATGTTTTTTATAATAAATATTTAAAATATTTAAATGATACTAATTGTAAAGCGAATGTTTAGATGTTTTTTTCTTCATAATTTGACACTCAAAACCACTTTTTGAAAAGATTGGCTAAACAAAACCATTTGTCTAATACTTAGTAAGTGCTTTCAAATTGTGTGGCCACATACAAACTGCTATTCTCCCCACGTACTTCTTTGACAATCCATTTTGGCGAAAGTGTTTCTAAAAATAAGTTGATTTTGGAAGATTGGCCAAATGTCCCTTGACTGGTTTTTGTGTATTGCTTGCTTTCAGCTTATGTATGTGTTTAATTATAAGGCGATTTGAATTTTCATAATTTCCAATTGCTAAGTCAATATTTTTCTTTCTGTTCGTGTATAATGGAAAAGCTTGTTAGTATCTTGTGGAACTGTCTAACTGATGAATCTTCTTCCCCTGGCTGTAGCTCTTTTGGCGTACTAGGCATATCGGATATCTGGTGGAATCAATTATGATCTTGGAATTTGGTTTGGCAGTACGAAGGTTAGAAGATTTAAATTCTTATCCTCCTAAATTACATTTGCTATCCCATTGGTCAGATGTATAGCTTTCTTGAATGTGCAAAAGAATAAAGACAACATGTTAACTGATGGATGGCTTATACAAAATGTGTAAATATGGTAGACTTGACTATGGATCCCGTTCTTGATTTTCTTACTAATTTTGAGGGTCATGAGATCTAGTGAGGAACTATGATTTTATGCACATTTTTGCTGGTCTATATGTTTTATTAACCAGCAGACTTTGGTCACTCTTGAATATTTACATTTAAAATAGAGTAGTATGATTTTCATCTGCTCAGAAGTTTGAAAAAATGCTCTCAGGCACGAGTCCCTAGGATAGAGTCCAAAACCTCTTTCCAGTGAGTTTTGCCCACTGTGAGATGTCTGGTTGCTTGGATTAACTTAGTTTTTTATCAATCATTCCTTGGTGATTGTTTTAAAACTTCATTTTCTTTCTTTTTATCATGGATAGCAGAATCTATTCAACATTGGTGATAAGTCTTTCCATATTATCGTGAATAAGGATAGAGCACAGATTTGGTATGAGTGGGTGGAGCGAAAGGCAAATTTCACGAGGAGGATTTCCCTGAGTCGGAAAGTCTTGCTGTGGATATGTGAGCTCCTGCATATCACTTCAGAAGGGAAGGGGAATGGTACCAGGAGATGGAAGAGTCGCGGTGATGTCTTAGTTTTTATTGTGCCAAAAAATACAATGACTATGGCAGGTTCATTAAGTTGTTGCTGTGCGAGGAGTACGTAGAGCAGTTATAATTCTTCCAGAAGCTACATTTAATGCAGGCCGGAAGGAAGTTGCATTAAAGATAGAAAGGTTCATTAATAGGGGGTCTCCAGTTATACAGATACATGTGAACCCTCTGATAATAGCTGCTGTGGATCACTCGTACAAAGAAGCATTCAAAACTGATAAGTGGGAAGCAAAAGGGGGATTCTCGTCGTTGGAGAACCATTCTACATCACAATGAATAGTTATGAATGGCCCAGCCATAGGCGATGAAGATTTTTTAGCAGATGTCCAATCGGGAGCTTTGCAATCAGTAAGGAATTACCCACTTTCTCTGACATTAGGAGGTGGTCTAGCAACAAATGGAGTGCAATCCCAGGGATACAAATGTATGATCTACAAGGTTCAAAATATTTCTTCGAGTTCCCTTCCAGGAAAATGGCAGAGCATTCTATGATGGGGGAGTGGAGATGGAGAAACAATTTAATGAAGCCTGACTGGTGGTCACCGATAGCAGGGTGCCTGCAGGGTGTCTTTCAGCCACTGCCAACCTCGACTGGGTATGGATTGGGGTTCTGGGTTTACCTTTTCATCTATGGTCTCAGAAAATGTTTAAGGAGATTGGGATAGATGTGGAGGGTGGATTGAGACAGGAAGAAACATCTCTGCATAATCATCTAAAATGGGCTCGATAGAAAGTAAAGGGTCCATTTTGAAGCAATTCCCAGAAGTATAGAGGTGGAAAAAATTGGTGTTGTCTTCTCGATTCCGGTTTGTATTGAAGCACCAGTGAGTTGGAGCGCAAGAACTGATGAAGCTGCAGTGACGGTGGGAGATATATCTAAACCCTATGGACTAGGTGGTAGAAGTGGTGGATGGGACAGGGCACATGGCTAAGGGTAGGTGCGGTTTGAATTTGAATCAGGGTCCAGTGGTTAAAGAATTATAAGCTGGGAAGAATATAAAGGGAACAGGGGTCCACTATTTAAAGAAGTGCCAGTAGGGAAGATAATGACTAGGCCAAAGGTTATGGGTCAAGGGGCTCTTTAATTCCTTATACTTCTGGGCCCAATTTTGACATTTTAAAAAGCCCAGAAATTGGTGTTAATTTTAGATCAGCAAATAGATTTTTGGTTCTGGGCTCTAGTTATAGATCCGATCCAATGGAGGCAGAAATGATAGCGAATCTCAACTTAATTCGCTTCCTTTGGTTCCTTTTCTAGAGAGAGACGAAAGAACTTTCGTGATAGCTTCCACAGAAAATACCAGCTTGCAAGGTGAAGAAGAGGGAGATAGGGGGACAAACTCAGAGAGAGAGATCATTCCTTTTTCTTCTCTTTCTTCTAGTTCTAACCAGATGGTTGTTGATGAAGACTATGAATCATTGTCAGTTGATGACATAGAACCTCTTGATGTGTAATTCATCGAGGCAGAGATGGATGCTTCTCTGTGGGTCCACAAAAATATCTTAAAGCTGAGTAAGGCATACGACGTTAACTTTCAGGGGTGTGAAAAGGAAGCTTTATCTCTATTTATGAAAATTGACAGTCGTAGACAAGAGTTGAGGGAGGCAGCAATTCTGAAGACATGCACTACTCCTAAGAGGAAGCAAGGGAGCTTTGAGGTATAGAATTTTGTTTTCAATGTGAATTTTCCAGAGTCTAGCTCTTGGAATTGGGGGAAATCAGTATGGGATGGTTATTAATGAAGGTCAACATTATTTTGTGGAATGTGAGTGGATTAAACTGTTTTGTTTTGTTGATGATGAAAATTTTGAGCAGAATGCTTCAAAAAGCAGAAAATTTGGGATGGATTAGAGGGCTGACATGTGGAAGAAATCAGGGAGAAGAATTAACAGTGTCACACATACTTTATGCTGATGATACTTTGGTTTTATGTGAAGTTGAGAAAGATAATTTCCTACATCTAAGAGAGATACTATTAGCTTTTGAAGCTGTATTAGGATTGAAAGTGAACCTAGCTAAGAGTAGTGTATTTAGTATTAATGCAGATCATTGCATAAGTGATCTGGCAGATATTATGGGCTGTAAGGTGGAGTAACAACCTACCACTTATTTAAGCTTACCACTAGGAGCTAAGAAGAATGACAAGAAGATGTGGCAAGGAGTATTGGACAGATGTAACCCCAAATTAGCTCTATGGAAAACGCAATTCTTGTCATTGGGGGAAGACTTACATTGATTAATAGTGTGTTGGATGGTATACCAACTTATCTGATGTCCCTTTTCAAGATGCCAGCAACAGTAGAGAAAAAATTGAATGCTATGAGAAATAAATTCCTTTGGGAAGGTAATGCTGATAGCAGGAAGTTTCATTTGGTTAAATGGAAAGAGCTGTTAAAAGGTAAAAACGAAGGGGGTTGGGAGTAAGAAATTTGAGGTTGCATAATTAAAAGCCTATTGTATAAATGGCTTTGGAGGTTTAATGATGGCAGCAATTGACTATGGAAGCAACTTCTAGAAGTCAAATATGGAAGGAAGGATTATTGGACTCCTTGTGAGTCTTCTTCTGTGGGAGGAGTTTGGACTACCATTAGCAATCTATGGGGTGAATATAGACAGCTTATTAAGCTGAATTGGGGGAATGGCAAGAATATCTTATTCTGGTATGATGTATGGATGGGAAATGAGAGCTTCAGATCAAGATTTCCAGTTTTATACAGTTGCTCGACAAACAAAAAGGGAAATATATCAGATTTATACTCAAATAACAGCTGGTATTGATTTTTATGAGAGGCCTTAATGACTGGGAAATAGATGAATATGCTCAATTGTTGCAGTTGCTGGACAGTGTTAATTTGGAGGATAATAAGAAAAATTCAGTAATCTGGCTGCTAGTGGTGATGGAAAATTCACTCAATAGATGCTACACTTTATTACAAAAGCAACTGGGGATTCATGATTCAGATTGGTCACAGAAAGCAATTTGGAAATCTAAACACCTGTTAAAGTAGCTTGTTTTGGGTGGGTGGCGGCAAAGGAAGCTTGTTTAACTCAGGAAAATCTGTAAAGGAGAGGAACTATTCTGATTAACTGATACTATATGTGTGAAGAAGATTTAGAAACTGTCAATCATCTCTTTATTCATTGCAAAGTGGCAAAACAATGCTGGGAGCTCTTTATAAATATGTATGAAGTCAGACGGGCAATACCCTCAAATGTGAAAAGCTTACCGGAAACATGGCAATTTCAAACGATGGCAAAGAGTCAATTGGCTTCGTGAAGAACATATTCCTCTGTGTTTTATGGACAATATGGTTAGAGAAATAGGGTCTGTTTTGTGTTAGTTGCAGACCTATTATATTTATACCATCTTGGTACCTTTTTTTATTTAATTAAATTTTACCTTATACAAAAAAGCTAATGCTCATAGAAGGTTTAATAACATTGATAAGCTGAACATCAATGGGACACAGGTTGAGGACATGAATGCTATTAAGGGTGAGATTTTAGCTTTCTATCAATCATTGGATGCTGAACCTGAAGCTTAAAGGCCAGAGTTAAACGGCCCTAACTGCCCCAGGATCAGTGAGGTAGAGGAACAATGGCTACAGAGGGAGTTAGAAGAGCAAGAAATCCTTGAGGGTTTAAAGGCTTATGCTGCAGACAAAGCCCCGAGTTTAGATGGGTACACCATGGGTTTCTTTATCTAGTGCTGAGATATGATCAAAGACGATGTTTTGCATACAAAATATTAATTCATAGGAACTTTCTGAGAAAAGTTTTAATGCTACTTATGTAGCTTTAATTCCTAAGAAGGTTGGGCTGTGAACTTGAAGATTACACACCTATAAGTCTTATAGGTAGTGTATAGAAGATCATATCAAAGGTGCTGACACAAAGACCAAAGGCAGTGATTCACGAGCTGGTTGACACTCAACAAATGGCCTTCATCAAAGGTAGGAAGATCATAGATGCTGCTTTAATAGCAAATGTGTGTGTGGATTCTAGAATTAAAGGGCGGATTCCTGGGATTCTAGGCAAACTGACGTTCATATCAATTGGGTTTTGGAAATAAATGGATCAGGGGGATAGGTTTCTGCATAAGCAATGTTAAGTTCTCTATCTTGGTTAACGGCTCTCCAGAGAGGTTCGTTTCTTCACAGAGAGGGTTAAGGCAAGGAGACCCTCTATCTCCTTTCCTTTTTGTAATTGCAATGAAGGGCTGAATAGTAAAATCAAGAAGGCAAATCAAAAGGGGTGGATAAGGGGTTTCAAGGTGGCGAATAATAGAAGCAACTTAAAAATTACTCATCTTCTTTATGCTGATGACTCCTTGATTATCTGTGACGTTGAAGAAGAGCAAGTCAGATATCTGAGGTTGATCCTTTTGGTTTTTGAAGTAGTTTCAGGATTACATGTTAACTGGAGCAAGTCCCAGATGAATACAGTTAATGAGGTCACTAACACTCAGAGATTGGCTGGGGTTTTAGGTTGTCAAGTGGGAAACCTTCCAACTACATACTTGGGGATGCCATTGGGAGCAAAAAATAAATCACACATGAGATATGGAATGGTGTATTGGAGAGATGTGAAAGAAAACTTACCACATGGAAAAGTACCTATTTCTCTATGGGGTGAAGGATTACTTTAGTCAACACTGTTTTGGATGCTCTTCCTACTTATGTGTGGATTACTTTAGTCAACACTGTTTTGGATGCTCTTCCTACTTATGTGATGTCGTTGTTTCCAATACAAGTAACAGTTGAGCAAACAATGGATGCTTTAAGGAGAAAATTCATATGGCAAGGGAACAAGGAGAAAAAGGTGTACTCTCCGGTGAAATGGAGTACCCTAATCAACAAGAAGAAGGAAGGAGGGAGGGCTAGGAATCAGAAATTTGAGACAACATAATAGGAGTTTAATTATGAAGTGGCTGTGGAGATTTTCCCTGGAGGAACAAGCTTTGTGGAAGAAGGTAATCAGTGAAAAATATGGGGCAGATGGGTTGTGGTGTACTAGTAGTGTTTCTGGTGCTTATAGGCTAAGTGTTTGGAAGTCTATAAGATGCTTATGATCAGACTTGTTCAGGAATGTCAGAATTAAAGTTGGTAATAGCACCAGAACTTTTTTGGAACAATGACTGGATTGAGAATGGACCTCAAGAAACTTTTTAGACATTTTTAACTTAGTGCAACAACCTCAAGCTACTATGGCTGAGACATGGAGCTTGCAGGGTTGGAACCTTCAGAAGGTTCCTCAATGACTGGGAGGTTATTAGAGTGAATGAATTCTTCGAATTGCTGGATAGCTTCAAAGGAAGGAAGAAGGCGGAATAGTATGAGAAAGAGATATAGGGGAATTTATACGGTGAAGTCAGCTTACAGGTTTTTAAATTGTTCTGGACAACCACACAATGGGCCGTGGAACTGGAAGCACATCTAGAAGGTCAAGATACTTTTTAACGTGGCATGCTTTTGTTGGCTAGTGGTTAAAGAGGCTGTTCTAACCCATGATAGTTTGATAAAGAGAGGAATGCAACTATGCTCTAAATGTTTTTGTGTGGCAATGAGATTGAAACAAATAGCCACCTCTTTTTTCATTGTAAAGTGACCAGCAAGTTGTAGTATTTATTCATGAGTATGAAAGGATTAAACTGGTTAGTACACAGAACAACAACATAAATAATAGAATGATCTAGGTATCCAATTGAGGCAGAAGAAATGGTGGAGCAATGTCCCAGTATTTGGTGGACAATATGGATGGAAAGGAACTGTAGATGCTTTGAAGATAGATTTAGGTCTGAATAGAAGATCAAGATGAACTGTATATTTTTGTTTCACTTTTGGTGTAAAGAAGCTCTCGTGGAAGATGTAGAGTCTATAGTGGACATCCTTGGGGCCTTGTAACTACCAGAAGACTAGGTTTTTGCTCTTTTTGGGGTCTTGTGATTTGCTGTATTCTCTTGGGACGAAGAAGATGCTCGAAGAATGGTGCTGGAGTACGATGATTCCGTCGTACAAGAACAAGGTTGATATCCAGAATTACAACTATAGGGGTATTAAGTTGCTTAACCACACCATGAAAATTTGGGGTATTAAGTTGCTTAACCACACCATGAAAATTTGGGAGAGGGTGGTGGAAGCGAGGTGAGGAGGAGTGTGTCTGTTTTCGAGAACCAGTTTGGATTCATGTCGGGGCGTTCGACTGCCGAAGCCATTCACCTTGTAAGGAGATTAGTAGTGCAGTAAAGGGAAAGGAAGAGGGACTTGCATATGGTGTTCATTGATTTAGCAAAGGCATGCAACAAAGTTCCTAGGGAGGTGTTATAAAGATGTTTGGAAGCTAAAAGTGTTCCTGTGTGGCTTACGTTAGGGTGATTTAAGGACATGTATGATGGAGCTAATACGCAAGTGAGGACAATGGGAGGAGACTCGGAACACTTTCCTATGGTGATGGGGTTACACCAGGGATTAGCCCTTAGCTCGTTTTTATTTGCCTTGGTGATTGATGTATTGACACATCGCATTCAAGGAGAGGTGCCATGGTGTATGCTATTTGCGGATGATATTGTACTAATTGACAAGACTTAGGCGGGGTTAACGCGAGGTTGGAGGTTTAGAGACAAACACTGGAGTCTAAAGGTTTCAAGTTGAGCAAGACCAAGATTGAATACATGGAGAGCAAATTCAATGATGTGACTCATGATGAGGATATGGACGTGAGGCTTGATACACAAGTCATCCCTAAGAGAGGAAGTTTCAAGTACCTTGGGTCAGTAATCCAAGGGAATGTTGAGATTGACGAGGATGTCACGCATCGTATTGGATGTGGGTGGATGAAATGGAGGCTTGCATCCGGTGTTCTGTGTGATAAAAATGTGCCACCTAAACTCATAGGTTAGTTATACACAGTGGTGTTCGGCAGACTATGTTGTATGGGTTTGAGCGTTACCAGTTAAGAACTCCCACGTTCAGAAGATGAAGGAAGCATAAATGAGGATGTTGTTGCGGGCATATTGAGCTAGATAAGATTAGGAACATAGATATTTGGGACAAGGTGGGCGTGGCCCTTATGGAGGACTAGATGCGGGAAGTAAGCCTTAGATGGCTCGGACACGTGAAGAGGAGGGGCGCAAATGCCCCTGTAAGTAGGTGTGAGAAGTTGGCGTCGATGGGCCCGAGGAGAGGTAGAGGTAGGTCAAAGAAGTATTGAGGGGAGTTGATTAGGCAGGATATGGCGCTGCTTCAATTTACCGAGAACATGACTCTTGATAGGGGAGTGTGGAGGTCGAAAATTAGAGTAGAAGGGTAGTAGGAGGTTGTGAGCCATGCATTTTCTTTTTTAGATTTCTATTACTACCTGCCGTTTCTCTCGCCCAGATTCTCTTGTTATCTTGCGTTACTTTTTGTATCTTGTATTTATTGTATGTTGTTATCTTGTTATCTGCTTCTTTTTGCATCTTTCTTAAGCCGATGGTCTATCGAAAACAGCCTCTCTACCTTCTCAAGATATGGGAAATGTCTGCATACACACTACCCTACATGCATTACCCTCCCCAGACCCCACTTGTGGGATTATACTGGGTCTGTTGTTGTTGTCTTAGCACAATCTTTGTGGTAAGGGTTACTTTATTTTATATATAATATTTGTTGCCTTCTCCGAAAAATAACATAAAATGGTCAATGAGGATTCATGTAACCAATTCCGACCTGTTTAGGATTGAGGCATACAATAGAATGGTCAAACTTAATGAGGTGCATCAATGCTACTTATGCTTGAATACTTGTGTTGTGCAATAGAATACTATGTGTTGGATTTGAATGGATTGGGTTGTTTCTTATCTTCTTGTGAAGTGAAGAGAGGTAAAAGTAAGAGTGGTTTTTCTTGAGTCCAGCAATGCTACTTATGCTAGATATAACTGAGTTGTCCTTTTAAGTCTGAATTTGCAACTCAAGAAAGGAAAGTCTGTGAAGGATACAAAGGGTATAGTGAAAGTTGCCCAAGGAAATATGGAAATTTGGTGCTAAGGTGCTAATGTTCATGTAGGTCAAAAACTAGGTACAAACTTGATTTTACCATATACCGGGGAGAGATGGTCTGTTAGAACCATAAACAAGTACCATTTTACTAATTCTTTTCTGCAATGCCTTTAAAATATGTACCATTTTACCGATTCTTTTTTGCAATGCCTTATTAAAGGCAGGGGTAAGGTCTGCGTACACTCTACCCTCCCTAGACCACACTTGTGGGACTACACTGGATATGTTGTATGTTGTATATAGTCTGGTCAAGATGCCATTGCAATTCTTAGTGTGTGCTACTTGGTTTCCAAACAATATTTCCAGTTTTCGACAAAATAGCTGGTTTTGGTTCTGAAACCAAACAACAATTTCTTTTTATTTTTTTATTTTTTTTTACGTGGTAAACCAAAATGTTTTTTAATTTTATTTTTTTACACAGGGGAACCATAACATTAGTTTCTAGGGGAAAAAGAAGAAAAAAGGCAAATGGCTGTATTCTAATAATAGAACAAACCCTTTTCTACTTAAGCTGTTCTTTATTTTTCCAGATTTGTTTTTTCTTAAGCAATTCAGATTCTCATAATTAGTGGTGGCAAAATGGATAAAAGAAAGGCAAAATACATAACTTACCCCTTGAACTATGGACCAAATCCCCGTGACATACTTTTTGCGGACGAAAATTACCTTGCGCACTCAACCTTTCTAAAGTATAGCTAAGATATACCTTTGTCTACGTGGCCAATGCGTGTCTTACAAACAAAATAAGGCATGTGAACAGTAAAAAAACTGCATATTTGGGACTTTATTTCATCGGTCCAGATCTAATAAAATTATCCAATGATTAAAATAAATGTTCTTTTTTTCCTTTTTCAGTTTCTTTCTTTTTTTATTTTTCTAAAGCAACACACCCACCCTTCCACCACCAGACCCATCTAAACCTCTCCACCTTTGGCCATGGCTAAAACAAAAACAACAAAGAGCAAATAACAGATAAAGCAACCCAAAAACACAAATAATAATCGTTGGCCACCTTCACTCTATGAATCCAAATCCATAACGACATCATCGGGGCCGCCGAAGCAACAACACCCCTCACAGCAGAACCATCTCCAAAACCACCATAATAATCCATAAACTTGTAGCTAATAACTTTGACACGCTTAATTTATTATCAAAGAATGTGTAAGGCAGCTCTAATTCGTACTTAATCGTGGATTCAACGTCCAAAAGATCGAACTTCAACTTTTTGTAGAAATATTAATCTAATTGCACGGGGATTTGGAATACTATTGGAGAAAAAGTATTTTCTAGGAGGAATTGATTGGGGGTTGGGGTTCTATTTTTTTTTTTTTTTTTTTGTGGGTTTGAATTAGAAGGTGGAGGTTTGGATTTTGGGTAGTCGACTGCCGAGTATAATTTGCCGAAGAAGAGAAAGAGATGAAAATGAGAAGATGGTTAAGGGGGTATAGTTGTTATTTTGAGTGTTAAGTTTTTGAATAAAAATAATGACACGTGTCACGACTTTAATGGTGTGTGACATTACACATGTTCTGAAAACTGGTCAAGACAAAAATGGTGTCTTAGCTACACTTTAAAAAGGCTGAGTATGTAACGTAATTTTTGTTCGCAAAAGTGTCATAGGGTTTAGGTCCATAATTTAGGGGGTAAGTTATGTATTTTGCCTAAAAGAAAACAGTTATCCACCCATATGATTCATTAAAAAATGGGTTGGATAATGAACTTTTTAAAAACGGGTCAAATATGAATAAGAACCATATTATCCACTTAGAAAATAGATAATCAATGGATAACTAATGAGTTTAATTTTTACATTTGTAAAGCCTCAAATTGGGAGTTCCTCAAGTTTGGGAGACTAAAATTCCTCCCAAAAGTGATCATATATAAGAAGCCATGGATAATATGGATATCTATATTATTCGCCGGTTAACCCATTTTTATCCGTACTAAATATGGCTCGGGTCAGATAATTTATGTTTTTGCATTACCCGTTCTCGACCCGTCCTATATCCGCCTCGCCCCGCCCCGCCCCGCCCGTTTGCCGCCCCCTGCTCATAATTATGTTTCGTACTGAATAAAGGTTATTGGTCTATTTCTGTCTATTAACCTTTTCTTTAGCTATTTTATTGCGTAAAGGCCCAATTCTTTCGGAAGCAAATGTAAAATACATAAATTTTTTCCAACGACCAAAACCAAACTAAAAAGAAGCCTGTTTCACAATTCAAACGCCACCTTTACATTGGGTTTCTGGATCAAAATACAAGACAAGGTATCCATCTACATCAGGAACTTGCTGGAATGCAATATTCAAGTGTCAAATACACCACTAGTGACGTGTATGTTTGCATACTTGCATTGTGGAATAAGTCTTTTCAATCATTCGAGAAAGTTAATCTTTTGAACTTCAGCTATAGTTTTTTTCTGAAACTGGGTAAAGTAGTGATCAACAGCCAAGCACTAAGACGGTGCTTGTGAGTTACAAGAACTGAGACCCCCCTACAAAAACAAAAAAAGAAGCGATCCCAGCTATACACAAAAAGAAATTCTATTCCTGTAGTGAGTTGATGAACTCTATCATGCCGTCTTTATCATTACATCTTGGAGTGTTGCAACAGAACGGCAAAAATCACAAACATTTGTACTTTAGAAACTCTACTGGGTTGCTTTTTCCTTCAAAGCACTTGGAATTCCTTTCTTCTCATGATACCCAACCAGTGTTGTAAAAAGAAGTGCGTCCTCGCTTAAAGCGAGGAGCGAAGCGAGGCGAGGTATCTGGCGCTTCTCTTAACTGAAACGTAGCAGATTTACAAAAGCGTTCGCTTCTCCTGAAAAAGCGAGAAGCGATGAAGCGATGCGAAGCGAGCACTTCTCTTTAGAAACTGTGCTGCCAACGTATTTAATTAAAAAAGGCTGTCTTTTTTTAAAAGACCATCGAGACAGCAGCAACAGAGAACAACATAGGCAACCTAGGGTTCAAATTTTCTGCACTTTTCAACTTCAAGATCATCAAGTTTGGTCCCAAGTATGTGATTTCTTCTTCCTCTTCCTCCTCTTTCTTTTTCTTTCACTGTTTCAGTATCCTAATAGCAACGAAATGTTGGCGATTTTTTTTTTCCCCTTCAGTTTTTCTTTCTCATTCTTCTCCTCCTCTTCTTCTTTATTTTCTTGCACTGTTTCAGTGAAAAAATTGCTGAAATGCTGCCCATTTTTTCGTTTCAGTTATACTGCCTTTTTTTCGTAGTTGATGAAGAAGAAGAAGTTGAAGAAGATGACGAGCAATATAATAATGATAGTGGAATACAAGAATTTGACAATCTTGTAGAAGAATAGGATGCTCATTTTGTGCTTTAATTGATGCTACTCTTTAGTTTTTACATTGAAGTATTGAACATTTGCTTACAGTTACATGTGTTGTCTTATTTTAATATTTTTTTTAAAAAATTCTGCTTCACTTCAAAAAAGCGAGCGCTTCGCTTCTCGCTTCTTGCTTTAAGCGAAAAGGGGTTTGTCGCTTTTCCTCGCTTCACGCTCTTCACAACACTGTACCCAACAGACACAAGCTGGCATTGTGTTCCATATTCTTTTCAGAGATTTTCTAATACCACCATAATCTCAACTGAACAACAAATCTTTCACGGAGCAAGGCATCACACTGCGCAGTGCATAAAAAGATGATTGCTGTTCTCTTTCTTGTAGCACAAATAACGTCTGCTGCATATCATCATTCCCAGTCGCTTGATTCGAGTGAGAGAAGCCTTGTGTGTAACGAGCCACATAAACCATGCCTCAGCTATATTCTTCTTTCAACTTTATGATGTTAATTTGACTTTTAATTATAATCGAAGAAAATATAAAAGCGATGGGTGAAAAGTTAGTATGATGAAGAAAACATATCAAAGTTTTAAGATTTGAATTGTTGAAAGTACTGGAGTTGTATGGAAAAGGAATCGTAACCGTGTGATGGACTTCTATGGAAGTCCTCGTTGACCTAACAAGTTGGTCTTAGGCAAGGTTATTTAAGATAACCAGTTGAGAAAAATGAAGGTTAGTGCAGATTAAGAAAGGATGGCCCACCGGGAATGATTCCTTACCGTTCTTTGTTCTTGTTGCACTATTGGCACATGTTCAAAACTACTGCAGGAAACATGAAGCTTATATTTCTGTACTTTACCCATCTTTTTACTAATACTTTTCTACCAATAGAGTTACTGCTATTAATTCATATGCTATAATAACTTTAGTTCCTTATAATATAACTAGAGAACTGTGCTGATATGAATTCTGATAATCCTTCATGATTTATTGTATATTTTTAGTGCTTAGCTTCTCTTGAAAGATTGTTTTTTTCCTGACATAATATCTATGGTACACGGTTGACAGACATATTTGGCAGTACAAGATTTTACTGTTGCATTTGTACTCTCACTGGAATTCTCTTCCATTGGCTTATGAATGGTAAGATCAGTTTTCTCATTGTTCACCAGAAATCAGTACATTACATGTTTGTGATACGTTCTAGTTCTGTCATTGGGAAATCAATCTTTGGGATTACCATTTTTGAAGCTTCCATGTTTCTTGTATGATAAGAATTCTCCTCTTCCTATTTAGGTATAAAACACTGGACGTCAAGAACATATTGTTGGAAAGTGTATCGCACCACATTTTGCCACAGATGTTATCATCGCCATTATGGGCTGATTCAACAGATATTTTGAGGGATTATCTAAGATTTATGGATGATCACTTCAGAGAATCTGCTGATCTTACATTTCTTGCATATCGTCATCGGAGTTACTCTAAAGTAAGTTAGTGACCTACATTACATGTTTTTAGTAGTTCTGGGAGTATTTTCGCATAGAAGGGGTTTAATAATTTCTCTTTCCACTGCATTGTCAACCTTTCCTCTGGCTATAGCAGCTGAGGAGAAAGGCTAACAGGAAGTACTTTTCACTATATTTGGACACCTTAGTTCTTGTGATGCGAGTTCCGAGAGGGTATTGATGGAGCAAATATTTACTTTCTTGTTAGAGGCTCACAATGCTTATTATAACTAAATGGTTCTCTTTTTAATATCATTTCAAATGGTTCCTTTCTTGAACAAAAGAATAATTTAATAAAGCATTCAGTAAACGATAACAATATTTTCATTTGTAAATTATCTAGGTTATTGAGTTTGTTCAGTTCAAGGAGCGATTGCAACAATCTAGCCAGTACTTGATGGCAAAGATTGAAACACCCATTCTGCAGTTAAAGCAGAAAGCAAATAACATCGAAGAAGAGGAGGTAACCTTTTTCCATGTCACTTTAAGTTTTTCTTCAGAACGGTTCTTTGTTGCACGTTTATAACTGCAATGCCTTTGAAAAACATTTATTGCTTTTGACATCTATTTCGCCTTATCTTGACATGCCCGTTAATTGGATAAAGTGCAACAATAGATAGATCCATCAAACTTGAAATAATTGGTCAAAAAAGAACAATATGCAGACATGCTTTTCTTCCCCTTCAACTCTTTTTTTGGTTATCTTTTCAATTTAGCTTCACGAATTAATTAGATAATATAATTTAATAAATGGGCTTATGGTTCCTTATTTTTTACTTTTATCTCCAATTTTATAAAAAGAGCTTATGGTCAAGTTGGTCAAAAGCTATTGGTTTTAGGAGAACAGTTGGTCTCAGAAGTAATGTGGAGTTATGATCTAATAAAAGAAGAAAAGTCAAAGGGATTAATGTGCTATATTGCTGTTAATTTTGATGGATTTTTACGGACTTTTCCCAATAAGTTTTGGGGGTAGTACATATATTTGGGAGCTAAGGAGGTATATTTTGCTTCCCTAACTAAAAGCTCCACAAAAGAAGGAAAGGGGGGTGGGGGGGTAGGGAGTTGTTAATTTAAATTGTATTTAACTGTTTAATATTTCAGTGACGAATTTTCTTTTTGGGATTTCTTAGGGCATTCTAGAAAGCTTGAAACATGGAGTTCAGTTTCTTGAGCTCTCAGATGAAATTGGAAGCAAATCATTGACCTTCAATGAAGAATTGCAGCTGCGGCCCTGGTGGACGCCAACATGTGACAAAAATTATCTCTTAGGTTAGTATATGATGCACCTGATCGTATGATTTTGACAACTTTATTATTTGTATCATGCAGATAAAACTTTTGTCGTTCCACATAGTTTGCTGCATACATACTGTCTTTAAAAATAATTGCTTTTCTTTGCGTGCAGAGCCATTTGAAGGGTCATCTTATTGCACTCGAGAGACCTTGGTACGAATTTTTGTCTTCAATATTGCATACACTAATGATGTTTATTCAAGGGGGATGTATGAGGAAGAGTACAATTCAAGATAAAAATTTATAAACTTCTGTTTCAAGATTAATTACATTGTAACTTAAAAATGAACTTTGACGCAAAATCTTCCTTAAGCATCACTCGTCCTTCTACGATGGTTTGGAGACAGTCCTCATTAGTTCTAGAAGCAGTATACTTGCCATTATGCGTTCTTTCACTCTTTGGGATTAGCATTTCCTTGATAAAAGTTAAACTTGACCTGCTTTCTTTTTTTAATAGCTAGTTCTTTTTTTCAAGCTGCTAACTCATACCATGAAAGTTTGAGAGAGGGTGGTGGAAGTTAGGGTGAGGAGTAGTATATCTATTTCTGAGAATCAGTTCGGATTCATGTCAGGGCGATCGACTACAGAAGCCATTCACATACACCTTATTAGGAGACTAATAGAGCAGTATAGGGATAGGAAGAAGAACTTGCACATGGTGTTTATTAACCTAGAAAAAGCTTATGACAAGGTTCCACGGGAGGTTCTTTGGAGGTCTTTCGAGGTTAGAGGTGTGTTCGTAGCTTATACTTGGGTGATCCAGGATATGTATGATGGCGTTTAGACTCGGGTTAGGGCGGTGGGGGAGACTCAGAACACTTCCTTGTTGGGGTGGGCTTGCATCAGGGATTCGCGCTTAGCTCATTTTTATTTGCCTTGATGATGAATGTTCTGACGCGGCACATTCAAGAGGAGGTGCGATGGTGCATGTTATTTGCGGATGATATAGTACTAATTGACGAGATGCGAGGTGGAGTTAACGAGGCTGGAGGTTTGGAGACAAACCCTGGAGTCAAAAGGTTTCAAGATGAGCATGACTAAAACAGAGTACTTAGAATGCAAGTTCAGCAACATGATCCATGATGTGGACGTGGTAGTGAAGCTGGATTCACAAGTCATCCCTAAGAAGGGTGTAGTTTCAAGTACCTTGAATTTATTATCCAAGGTAGTGGTGAGATTGGCGAGGATGTCACATAGCGTATTAGAGCAGAATGGATGAAATGGAGGCTCGCTTTCGGGGTTTTGTGTGATAAGAAGGTGCCACCAAGACTTAAGGGTAAGTGTTACAGAGTGATGATTAGACCTACTATGTTATATGGGGCAAAGTGTTGGCCTGTTAAGAACACCCATGTCCAGAAGATGAAAGTAGCAGAAATGAGGATGTTGAGATGGATGTGTGGACATACCAGGTTAGATAAGATAAGGAATGTGGATATCGGGAAAAGTGGGAGTGACACCCGTAGAGGACAAGATGAGGGAAGCTAGATTAAGATGGTACGGGCATGTCAAGAGGAGGTGCATAGATGCCCCAATGAGGAGGTTTGAGGGGTTGGCTACGAGGGGCTAAGGAGAGGTAGAGGTAGGCCCAAAAAGTATTGGGATGAGGTGATTAGGCATGACATGGTGCTACTTCGGCTTACTGAGGATATGATCCTTGATAGAAAGGTATGGAGGTTGAGAATTAGGGTAGAAGGATAGTGGTTAAGCGGTAGTGTCTTATTTATATGCCGGTCTCATTAGCGTTAGTCTCGTATTTTCTTTTGTTTGTATTCGCATGTTTTTTTTACTATACGTTGTTTCTTTCGCTTCGGTTATTATATCACCTTTGCTCGCTATGGTTACTAGTTGTTTCTACTTCCTTTTTAGTTTTTTTTCCTCTTGAGCCAGGGGGTCTATCAGAAACAGCCTCTCTACTTTCGTAAGGTAAGGATAAGGTCTGCGTACAATTACCCTCCCCAGATCTCACTTTGTGGAATTTCACTGGTTTTTTTTGTTGTTGTTGTTGTTGTTGTTGTTGTTGGGTTCTTTTTTTCCAATAATATAGAATGATATGCAAGAGTGTATCTTGATCATGACCTGACAAAGCTTTACGAAAACAAAAAAGAAAAAAAATAAAAAAAATTATAAAGGTGTTTTGTTAAACACGCCTCTATATTCTTACTATAAATATAATATTACATTCGGAAAAATGTCATATTTACCCCTCTACTTTGAAAAATTATTTACATATATCCTTTCTTTGAGTACTCGATTATATATAGCCTCATTGTTACACATTTTAACTAAACCCCTCAACTGTTAAGAGACCCTGGTTTACCAATTAAATCGACACATGGAGGGCTATAAACACATTTTAAGCACCTGGTTCATTTAGCCAAACCCAACCCTTAAAATAACCCATTACCTGATCTGAATCCTATAACAACTTAATCTTCACATTGGTAACTTCTTTCTCTTGACTCCATGCATTTTGTTGAAATTGAGAAAGAAGAAAAGCTTCTTTGTATTTTAATATTACTTTACATTCCTGAGAAGGGGTATATATACAAGGTTCCTCCTAGGACTTGTTCAAATCACTGACTTTGACTTATTCAAATACCTTAGACTTATTCAAATAAGACTTTGTCAAAAACTGTTACATTGATTATTGGAATAAAAACCTCCTGCAATTAACACTCCCCTTCAAGTTTGGTGTAAAGATGTCACACATGTCCAACGTGCAAACTAGTATGTGAAAGGATCTTTTGTTGAGTCCTTTTGTAAACACATCAACTAGCTGTTTCTCTGATGACAAATGAAGCAAAGTCAAGATACCACTTATTATCGTTTCTTTGATGAATGTCGATCAATTTCGTTTCTTTCGGTCACGTCGAACAAGATTATCAGCTATATTGATTGTGGCCTTGGTAGGAAAAAGTTTCCTTTTCAGACAATCTCAATTCCTTAAGTAGCTTTTGTAGCCACATAAGTTTACAAAACACCATGGGCTATGGATCTATATTTTACCTCTGTACTTGATGTAGCAATAACATTTTGCTTCTTCCTTCTTCAAGTAACTAAGTTTCCTCCTACGAGCATACATAAACCAGATATAGATCTTCTGTTATCTAAAGTTTCAGCCCAATATGCACCTGGATAGGCTTCCTACATGGAGGTGGCCATGTTTGGAGAAAAGGAGACTTTTGCCTGGAGCAGACTTCAGATATCGCAAAATATAAAGAATAGCCGACTCCCGGGGATCATGCATGAATTGACTTACCATGCTGACTGAGTAAGCTATATCTGGTCTAGTGTGCGAGAGGTAAATGAGTCTTCCAACCAACCTATGATATCTCTCCTCATTACCAGACTCTCCAACTCCAGTTTGTAACTTGTGATTGCTTTCAATAGGCGATTTTGCTGGTTTGCATCCTTTTATACCAATTTCTTTAAAGAGATCCAAAATATTTAGAGAGGAGCCTCCGAGTGGTTTTGGTTTGTGCGTAGCAGGACTGGCGGAAGGTGGTAAAGTTGCTTTCTAACAGTGATCACTGGAAGTTTTTCTTTTGAAATAGGGAAGAATCTCAACCTATAAACCCTAGTGCTGCAGAGGGGAAACTCACCTAAAAAAGGCAGCAATGACTCTCTTACCATGTTGAAATTGAGAAGGAAGAAAAGCTTCTTTGTATTTCGATAACACTTTACATCCCTGAGAAGGGGTATATATTCAAGGTTCCAACTTGGACTTATTCAAATCATAGACTTTGACTTGTTGAAATACCACAAAACTTATTCAAATTAGACTTGTTCAAAAACTGTTACATTAATTCTAGAAACAAAAACCCTCTATAATTAACAATTAAGTATGGTTTCCATATTTGTTGTCCGTACGAACAAGTAGTTCATAAACTACCTTGGAGACCAGGATTCAAACAAGAGACAAAAAATACTAGGTGATTCCTTCTTATCTGTCTAACTTATAGTGGTAAAGTTATCGGTTCCTATGCCGGTGTGAGGTAGTAGGTACCGGATGGAATATTCGAGGTGCATGCAAGCTGGCACGAATAACACCGATATTTAAGAAAAAAGGCAGTTAATGAACTTGCTATACTTTTCCATGTAGTTTGACTTGACTTATATGATCCTATAATCCAAAAATAATCTTAAGTAGCTTATAGAATTGAACGGAAACTGCTACTAGATGCAACTTGAAATTTGTTATATTTTTACTGCTTAAATCAAGATTTTATGATGTAGTGAGCTACAACATAGTTCATGAATAGGGTGTGATCATCATTGCTTTGTTGGTAACCAAAGAAGATTATTGCTTTGTAGAATTTGTCAAACCAAGCTCTAGGGGATTGATTCAATCCTTAAAAGGCTTTCTTTAGTTTGCACACCTTTCCTTGACTTTGTTTAGTATCAAATCTAGGAGAGATCTCCATGTATACCACTTCTGCTAAGTCCTCATGAAGAAATGCATTCTTCACATCAAACTGTTATTAGTCCCAATCAAAACTAGCCGCTGGACAAAAGAATCCTAATAGTGTTCATTTCAGCAACATGGGCAAGTGTCTGTTGATAGTCCACTCCATAAGTTTGAGTGAATTCCGTAGCCACCAATCTTGCTTTGAATCTTTCAATCGATCCATCAACTTTGTGCTTTATGGTGAAGACCCATTTGTAGCCAACCAACTTCGTGTTTAGTGGTGAGGGGCAAGTACCCAAGTTTCATTTTTTGACAAGGCCTTCATTTCTTCAATCATAGGTTACTTCCATTTAGGACTACAAAGCTTCCCTCAGATTATGGGAAATAGACACAGAAGAAATAGATAAGGCAAAGGCTTAATATGAGGGAGACAAAGAATTATAGGAGACAAAATTATATAAAGGGTATTTGGTGGTGCAAGATCTGATTCCTTTTCTGTGAGCAATAGGCAAATCTAACTCATTAAGAAATGTAAATTATTCACTAGCAGAAGAAGGTTCAGCTTCGATAGATTGTATGATGGCTTCTTTTCTCTATTTCTCCTTGAGTAAAATTTTAAATCGGGTCTATCCAAACACCTAATAGTTTCCTCCTGAATTCCTTTGCCAATTTCACTTTCCTTAGTGGTAGTGACGGTGGTTTCAATTGTGGATCTTGGGAGACTCATTTCTTCCTCCTTATAGCTTTCCCTCCGAAGAGGTGATGATGTAATACTGAAATATCTCGAAAGTTGGCATCCATACTGATAAAGGATCTTCTAGAGGGAGGATGATATCATTTGTATTGGAGAATACCCAATAAATGAACATTTAAGAGCTCTAGGATTAAGTTTTCTAGAGTTCTTAGTGTGAACAAAGAAAACACACCCAAATATTTTCGGAGAAACAATATAATCATTCTTACCCTTTAATGTTTCCAAAGGATTCTAAAATTGAGGGTTCAAGTGGCATTTTGTTGATGAGATAAGGCAACTACTAGAATGACATTTGCCCAGCAAAGATTCATGGTAAACATGAGAGATCTTGCCACTTCTAACCTATTGTTGAGATCGAAATAACAAGACATTATGCTGAAACTAACAAATCAAACCTTGAACTAAGATGAATCAGACAACAAAGAAAATTATACTAAAAGATGCATGATAGACTTTAGATGGTTTGGTCAGTTGACCTTCATCAATCTAGTATTATGAAAGAAAAAAACTTATCAAGAAAATAAATTCTTCCCCTAAATAAGACTATTTTAAAGACTACATTGTGGATGCTATTGTGTTGTGTATGAAAGAGAGATCCTTAATTATAGAAGTCCACAACCTTTTTCTCCAAGAAAAGTATCTGTTAAATATGGAAAAGATCTACATTTTCCTTGTAGGAAAAGTAAAATAATTTATGGTAAATAATTTTTCCTTCTTTAAAAAAAAGGTAAAATTCAAATTTGGAAAGAAAATCAAGACAGAATCCTAACACGTATGCCTGTCTTTTCTTTAAGCAACCCCATTTTGTGCACTAATATAAGGACAATTAGTTTGGTGGATTATCCCATAAGACTCCAAACAAGCACCAAAATTTTTATCCATGTATTTTGCGCCATTAGCTTTTCTGCCCTCCTAGGGTTGGGGTAAGCTCTGCGTACACATTATCCTCCCCAGACCCCATTTGTGGAAACTCACTGGGTTTGTTGTTGTTGTGTTTTGTGCCATTGTCCATGCGTAAAATTTTATCTTAGCGTCAAATTGAATATAAATCATCTTATAAAATGAGTGAAAACAACAAAAAATTTCACTTCTGTCCTTTAACAAATACACCTAAGTTATTCTAGTGCAATAATCAATAAGAGAAATAAACCAACGACCACTAGTCAAAGAAACTATATGAGTAGAACCACATACATCAAAATGAATAGTCGAAAAAGAAGTTGTACTTTTATTATCACTCGAAGGATATGCGTTTCCAGTATGCTTGACAAATTTACAAGTATCACAAAGCAAAGATTCAAATTTAGTTTTGGAAAACAAACTAGGATATAACTTCTTCAAAGCAAAAAATGATGGGTGCTCCAACCGTATGTACTGGTATTATTTCTTGGTTGAAATCCTTATTTCCTGCAAAAAAAGTCGGACCAGAGTCTCGAGTCCATCAATCTAATATAAGTCACCATACAATCTACCACTGCCAATCCTCTTCTTTGTTTGAAGATCCTGAAAAATACAATAAGCAGGAAAGAACTCGACATTACAATTTAGTTTTTGGTGATAAAAGTGCTAACAAATAATAGGTTAACAGGAAACTCAAGTACATGGTGTACAGACAACAAAACTTGTTCCAGCTAAAGGAGTTTGGGAGCCGTTGGTTATTCTAACATAATCCTCCTCGGGACTAGGAGAGTAGTTCTGAAAGCCTTTAGAGGAGCCTGTTATGTGTCTATTCGCACCAGAATCAATAATATAAGAATTAAGGTGAGCATTAAAGGTAATACTTGACTGCACATAATTGAAAGTGGCAACATTAGAAGAGTCAAGTTTGTTTAGGAGACGACGAAGATGCTGAACTTGCTATGAAGGCGGTTTCTCCATAAGCAATTTCCTTTGATCTCTCCGCATTTTTAGCAATATTAGCTTGATCCATTGATGGATCTACATGATTTCCTCCACGACCTTTAGTCGGTCTACCATGTAGTTTCCAGCATGTCTCCTTTGTATGCGTTGGCTTTCCACAATAATCACAATGCAGGTGATCTTTATCAGAAATGATGGCCCTTAGTTGCTCATGAGACACCATTAACCCAGAGTTCTCGGTTGGTGTGGAATAAAGTATGACCCCTTGTTGACTCTTTTTTTGTTGAACATAAGAGTATGCATCCTCAAGACAAGAAAAAGGAATTTTACTTCTTTTTAACAGGAAAATTTGGTCACGTAGATCTTCTATTTCGCCGGAATTCGATCTCTTAATTACTTGATCAAGGAAGAGTGGTTCAAGTCACATCGTATGCTCGTCTTCATAAAAGTTTGAGTTTGATTGTTTGTTGCCAAAGAGAAGAGTTCATTGTTTAGGTCCTACTCTGGGTCTGTAGCTGACAGCGGCAGTGATTTTCTTATCGATTATTGTAGATTAATAAGACCCAAAACCGGTAGCGAGTAGAATAAAGAAGTTGCTTCTAGAATGCCGATTACTCTCCTCGTACAGTCTTGGCTCTAGTAAAGAGAAAGAATCTCTCCCTACCCTACTGCGGCAAAAGCTAGAACTTGAACCTTGGTATGATCATACTCTTGGTTCAAACCAGTCAGAAAATCATAGACCCTTTTTTAACCAATTGTTAAAGGAGAACTGCATCATTGATATACTTTGCTTGGAGATCTTGATAGTAGTCAATCTCCTGCCACAACTCACTTAACTCGGAATAATATTCAGTGATAGTTAACTCACCTTGCTTAGTTGCATAATTCTAATTTCTAATTTCAAAGATTTCGGTATCATTTCCCTTGTGGGAGTAAGTGTACCTAGTTGAATTTCAGATCTTTTTAGCAGTATCAAGCAATAAGTACTATTTGGAAATTTGATGTTACATAGTATTTAAAAGTCATGTCATAATAAGGGAATTATCAGAATCTCATTAACTATAGCTAGCATCAGTCACAATAGGTGCTTTCTTTTCTCCAATAATATAACTAACAACTTTTTAGACTTAATAACAAGTAAATACGACCGTGACCAAGCAAGATAGGTACCCGTCTCTTCTAGTTTCACGATACTTATTTGTAAAGAGTGATTAACCATTGATTAAACAATTCGAAGCACAAAGGAATTCCAAAATATGAATGCGCAAAAAAAGGAAGAACCTGTGATGAAAAACAGCTTTCAGAATCTGCAGAAAAGCTGCCGGAGTTTACTGTTCATGTTGGAACTTGACCACTGGTGTTCACACAATCTAAATTGGTATGGGTAGAGTCAGATGAAGATGACGAGTCTGCCAGAAGAAAAACTGCTCAAAAAAGTTCCCGAAAGAGCGCTCACGCGCCGACACGTAATGTTGGAAGGCAACTTCTTCTGACGGCGTGTGGAGGCGCGTGAGAAGCTTTTGGCAGCAGTAGCTTTTGTGGTTTAAAGGAATCTGGAGTTGAGTTGGTTGATTGAAGAATATGCAATATATCATACTTGTGCCTTGACTGAGGTCAAGTTTGGTTTCTTTTGAGCTCTAATTATACAAAAAGGAATACGTGAAAAAGATAATAGTTTGGGAATTCGAACAGAGAACTACAGGGGACTGGTGCAAAGCATCGTGGCGTATCAATGGGTGATTAGAGTTTCAATGCGACCTTTGTAGCATTGATTCCATAGAATGTAGTAGCTAGGAACCGAAAGATTTCAGGCCTATCAGCTTGGTAGATAGCAGCTACAAAATCATTTCCAAATTATTGGTAGAGAAACTTGAGAAAGTAGTGAATAAGTTAGTGGATGTTCAACATATGGCTTTCGTTAGAGGCAGGCAAATAATGGACGCCATCTTAATTGCTATGAATTTTGGATGCAAGGATATTATACAAGGAGCCTGGTATCTTATGCAAATTGGATATTGAGAAGGCTTATGATCATTTGAATTGGAACTTTCTACTTGACACTTTGAGGAAGATGGGTTTTGGTGGCACATGGGTTCATAGGATTATGTTTTGCATCAGCACGGTGGGATTCTCCATTTTGATTAATGGATCACCAGCAGGTAGGGTGATTCCTTGTCTTCTTTTTTTATTCATCATTCTAATGGAAAGTTTGAACGATATGTTGAGACAACCCTGGATAAGTGGCTTCAGGGTAAACTCCATGACAAGTAGTCAATTGGTAATTTTCTATTTACAATATGCAGATGACATCCTTGTGTTATGTGAAGCTGATAAAGAACATTTGCAAATGCCAAGGGTCATTTTTATTTGTTTGTACCCAGTTTACATATCAAGTGGCGTAGAACCATTTTTTATCCCGTTAATGAGGTGACTGAGCTTCAAAACTTGGCTGAAATTCTCGGAGGTAAAATTGGGACACTGCGTACCGTATATCTATATATTGGGGATGCCTTCAGGGGGCTAAAAGCAAGTTAAAAGAAATATGAAATGGGGTCTTAGAGAAATGTGAGAAGAAGCTAGCTAACAGGAAGAAACAATACTTATCTATGGGAGGAAGATTAATCTTGATTAACTTAGTACTTGATGCTATGCCTACTTATATGACGTCTTTATTCCCAATCCCAGTGAATGTGGTGAGTAGAATAGATGCCTTGAGAAGGAATTTCTTGTGGGAAGGAAATAGTCACAAGAAGAAAATTCACTTGGGCAGATAGAATTCCCTTGCTTGTAACAAGAAGGAAGGAAGATTGAGAATTAAGAACTTGCAAATCCAACACAAGTTCATTGATGAAATGGTTATAGAGATTTGCTTCAGAAGAACAACCCCTAGGGAGGGAGGTAGTCAGAGAAAAGTATGATATGGAAGGAAAATGGATAACCAAGTCTGTGAGAAGTCCCTATTGGGTCAATTTGTGGAAGTCTACTAGAAACTTTTGGCCTAACTAAGCTCATTAACAATTCAAACTTCATAGTAGGAAATGGAATGAAAGTATCTTTCTAAGAGGATAACAGGCTAGGTCAGGATTCACTGAAACAACTCTTTCCTGATATATATCTACTAAACCAACATCAAGCAAGAAGGAAGTGGCTCTTCGCACAGCGGAGTCACCATTGAATCTATTTATTATTATGGTAAATCAGTATATCAAGATGTCAATATGAGATCTTGTTTCGGTTCGATACGTCTACCTACGAGACTCACCTTTGGCTTTCTTCTCGGTTGGTGTATTATTATACATTTTCCCAAAAGAACATTCATTCATTTCTTTCTTCCCTAGCAGGAAGCAACAATAGGAGACGTGTGGACAAACCAAGGTTGGAGTTTGACCTTCCGGAGATTATTAAATGATTGGAAGATTGATAAAATTACAGAGTTCTATAAGATTGGAACAATTCAAAGGGACCCCCAATGCTGAAGATGGTGTGATGGCAAGGGAATAGCAAAAGGAATTTTTTCAATTAAAGTTGCATATAAGGAATTCGACATTTCAAATAGTCAGGTCGGTTGTTGGTCATGGAAATTGATCTGGAAGGTTAAAATTCCTTGTAAAGTGGCCTGCTTTACATGGTTGTTGGCAAAGGAGGCAGGCTCAACCCAGGATAACTTGGTCAAGAGAGCATACCAACTATGTTCTAGATGTTACTTATGTGGAGAGGAGACAAGAGGCAATTATTATCTCATTTTTGCACCGGAAGGTAACTTCACAATTATGGAGGATATTCATCAATTTGAGGGAATTCTTGTGGGTTATGCCAAGAAAAATTCTTGAAGTTTTAGCATACTGGAACAGAGAAGGCAACCTTTCCAGTCATAAAGATCGATGGAAAATTGTCACTGCTTGCAGCTGGTGGACAATTTTGGAAGAAAGAAACTGAAGATGCTTTGAAGATTAGATCCAGCAACATCCTGAAGATGAAAAATGAAATTTTTCGTTCTTTTTTATTTTTGGTGTAAAAAGAGAACACCTAGAAGATCATGAATCTATTTTTGATGTATTAGATAGAAGAAAAAGGATTGGAGAGTTTCTCCTGTTCTCCACCTTGTGATTCTGGGTGACTCCACAGTTTCTGTGTAGTCTTTTTTTTTTTTTTTCCTCATTTACAAGTATCTTACCTTTCAAAAAAATAAAATAAAATAAAAATAAAATAAATAAGGTGATATTGATAGAAAGTATAGAAAAATGAAACTGCAAGCTCATTATAAGAGGAAGACATTAGGGTGAGGGGTTGAGTTTGCTGAGGGTTGAATTTTCTTTTAATGGTCCCCAAGTCTGCTTGTGTTTGGCTGTTTGCAGTTGATATGGAGAGTGTTGCACAGGCATTGTCTTAAATTTATAGCATGTATAATTGGACTTTTCTTTGTCAAGTTACCGTTGAATGGCATGGCAATAGTTCGACCACTGAAGTAGTCTCATTAAGTTGTCAGTAGTACTGTAATTGAAACCGGATTCCTGTGGGTATCATGACTTCTGAGACTATGTCCTTTTCAATTTTCTTATTATTAATGGTTTTGATAATTTCTTTTATGTATGAAATCATGTAGAACCTAAGCTTGCTGAAGAAAATTTCTCACTTTATTATTGTTGTACTCTTTCATTGCAGTATGATCAAATCAAACAGTCTCAAGCTAAAGTGGTTAAAACAATTGAGAAGAGGTCCTTTTTACCACGAATGGTCTATCTGTCAATTCAATGTGCTTCATCATCTGTCAAGGAAAGTGTTGAAGCAAATGGTGTTGTCTTTGACCCTAAACTATCATCGGAGATGAGATTGTTACTTGACCGGTATGCCAATATCTTGGGATTCTCCTTCCAGGATGCTGTAGGGCTGGCTTTTGATATTTCGAGTGGCGTTAAGGATTCAGAGGTAAATTCATCTCTCTTCATACTGTGGATGCTTCCAAAGCTATACTCTTTTTTGCATGTGGAGTACTTTTTATTTATCGTTTCTTGCTTATACTTTTATATTTACATGCATGCTTATCTAGCCATTGTGGTGAATTTTGTTGTTGTGCATCTCTCCCACATTCGTTGTAATGGCTGGGATAGTTTTTAAGGAGACGTAGAATTCTTAACTGTACAAGTTAAACAATAGAATTTGGGCATGTCGCTGAAGAATTGGACTAGGTGCATACTGCATTTGTCAAATTAAATTTTCAGAAGTTACAGCTAGCGAGATTTCATAGTGTCTTTGGGCATTGAATAACCTTTGTTATTTATTTTGGTGATACTTTAACTTTTAGGAACAATATTTTCATTTTATGATGTACAAAAGCTAGAATTTTAGTCCTATATCATATGCATCTTTAACATTTTATTTTTCAGGTATTTTCATGGTAGATGCTAGAATGATAATTTGCATTATGCTTGATTGAGGGTTGTAGTAAACCAGAAATTAAGTTGTTTTGAAGTACGTCTTCGGTGTATGCTCTTGGGAGCATCAAGGCAGAGAAACTGAATTAGACTCTAGTACTTGAGAATTCAAACTTAAATTCTGAGGATAAATCTCACTTAAAGCTGGTATTATGTTGCAGTTTTATGTGGACCATGAAAAGTACCTAGATGTAGATCATATTGAACCTGATTTTTAGCTCAATGGAGACAACTATGCTTAGCGCTGCATGTGGGTAATTAGTTTACTCAAGGTGATCAAATTTGTGAGACGAGAGAAGCGTCCTGTTACACAAAGCTGTCAATTTAGGTTGCTGAACCCTTTGTAATTCAAAGCTGCAATGAGTGCATGAGAATTTGCATATTTTTCCACTTGTACAGTTGAAGCATAAGAGAAAAGAACTAAATATATCAATTTTAAGAGAATCATTACGTAGTGCTTGAAGGATTTAACAATAAACTCTTCAATGCAGCTCAAAACTATCTTACACTTAGCAAGTATGTTTCTGTCTGGTGTCAACTGTCAAGCTGTCAGTTTTGTGATGAACTATGTACTAAGTTTTTATAGATTTTTGTTACTTTAATACAGGCATGGAGCTGCAATCTGATTGATTGGATGAACTTTCTCGTGTTTTTAAATGCTTGGAATCTTTATTCTCATGAAGTAGATGGAGATTCAAATACATGGCTTGTTGTGAATTCAATATTGAAAAAATATATCCTGGATAAAGTTGGATCAATGGGACCACTGGAATCCTCACCTGGATTTGATCTTCCTAATCTGGTGCTTTTAGTGACGGAACCTATAGCTTGGCATATACTGGTGATTCAGTCTTGTGCCAGATCTTTAGTGCCTTCAGGAAAGAGAAAAAAGAAAGGCGGACCCGCAGAGAATTTTAACGTTCAGCTGTCTCAAGAATTACAAGAGTCGATTCTGTCTGTATGCGAGACTATAGAGCTGGTCAGGCAATGGCTTAACCAACAAATTATCAAGTCAGACGATTACAAATCGGAAAGCATACTTTCATCACTCCTAAAAGGTAAAGAGGAGGGACCTGGGAAGGTCTACCGAGTTCTTGAATCTTTAATTTCTTCCTCGACAAGTGATGTGGATTTTGGTGATCGGATCACTCGAGCATTGCAGTCCTGGAGTGCTACCGATATTGCTAGAAAAATCATTTGTAGTCAGCGTACTGCATTATCTAATTTCCTGAAAATTTGTGATTCAAAAATCAAATCATTACAGGCATTGAAAGCTCATTTATAGCTGGAGAAATAGTGGATTCTGTGTGTGTTGCAAGGACTGATTGTTCCGAGTGATTTTCTTGCTTCTCTAGGCACTGTTTTTTCCCCAAATTTTCTCCAGTTTTAATAGTGGTCAGATGTAACATGGACAAGCACCAGGCTGAGGCTGGTATCTCATTCAATGTTTGCATAAAGCTGTATTCCGTCCAAATTTTACCTTCCAGGTTTCGGTTCTGCTCAACTATATAGAATAAACATGAGATTCATTATCCGAGTATCTCATTCGTTTTGCCGGCTTGTAATATTTGAAAGTAATTTGGGATATTATTTGTATATTGCTGTTACCTATTGATTCTGGTCTCTTAGTTCTTGGAAAAGGAAAAAGAAAAAAAGGGATAATATCATAGACCTCCCTCACGTTTCGCTCTATCATACTGGCCTCCCTCGCGTTTTATGATATTATGCTTATTTCTCTTTTTTTAATTTTTTTGTAACAATTCTGTTTACCTGTAATTTGACTAATTACCCTTTGTAATGTATCCTTTTATTTAATTGTTTTTAAAATATGTTTTTCTTAAATAAATCCTGTAGAACAAAATATGTAACTACCAATATTGCAAGATTCTCAAATCTCAACAGAGAAGGAAATGAAAGATGAAAAAAAATTGATTGACATCCTAAAGGAATTTTACAAAAAGATGTTTAAATAACTAATTAAACAAAAGGGTATATTAAAAAGGGTAAGTTAGAATTTCCTTACATTAATTTTAAATAAATAAAAGAAATGTTACAAAAAGATTAAAATAAGGGAGCAAAATGTGAGGGGGGATTCTAAAATTATTTTTAAAAAAAATAGAAAATTGGATGGATGTGGATTTATGTCATTGTACGAAAACAGAATAGAAGTGTGACACTTGTACTATGATAGATGTAATTCCCTTAAATAGTTGTTAGTCGTTTCGTTAGGCTGCCTAACGCTTGCAGTGACTTCAGTAAAAGTGGCAAGTTATTTTAATTAGAATTTCCTTGATTATAACTACTTTCTCTGTGCTTATTGCGCGTGGACGTGAACAGGTTAGTTTTGGTTAGGAATGTTCCATTGGATTTGACATTTCAATCAACAACTACTTGACATATGTTCGCTTTTTCTTAATTATTTTAGTGTTCCATTAAGTCTTAAGCAGTGTTGACTTATGAGTATGAATGTGAACAGAGTTTTTTGGGTTTAGTAAAAAGGGAATCGTCTATTGAGTTAGACGTTTCAATGTTTTTAACACACTTTGAAATGAAATTTTCAGTTACTTGACTTAATTATTTGTCTTCTCATTCTTATTTACCATCTACAAAAGAAAAATTAGAGTCTTTCCCTGGAGAATTTTTTTTATTGATTCTAGAATACACACGTTTCCTATATTTAATAAAAACGATTTAAAGATGAAATAGAAAACCGAATACAGTAGAACTCTTTTCAATTTTGAAAAATAATTGTTGCGACCAAACGCCTACTCAAGTATATGTGATTGTCAAGTGATAAAGTGACAAGTAGAGTATTGTTCCTCCACGGACTTGTTATTAACTATTAACTAAATTAGACTATCCTAATTATCTAAACAAGGATTAAACCAAAAACTATTTGAACCTAAAATAATTAAAATAAAAGAAAATAAATAACCTATATTATTATAAAAGTGGGAAGACCTAAACTAGAAAGTCAAATTACTAAAATACCCTTCTTTAATATTTAATTGCTTAAAAACTAATGTATTTTGAAGTGACTTTTTAAAAGGTTGTGTCTTATCGTTTAGGTAACTGAATGTCATTTTTCTAAATGTATTCAAACGTTGACTTTAGTAAAAGAAAAAACAAACATGTGAACGGGGATGAAGAAGAAAAAGAAAAACTTGAGTACTAATACTAGGAAAAAGTTCGGAAACTGGAGCTTGTAGGTTTTATCAGTAGAAGTACTACTTTGTCCTAGCAATTGGAATAGTAAGATTTACTGGGGTTTTACGCAAGTATGTGAAAAACGTAATCTTCTTAATATTCACATTATATGATGCTTCTTTATTATCGCTAATAAATGATAGATGGTAGTACTTTCTCTCAAAAAAATTTATCAATCGTTAATAGAGAAAAATATTATCTTTCATCATACCTTTTTTTAGACAAATTTATAGATTCATATCATAGAATCCCTTAATTTTGATTCTTGTTTGAAGACAAGGGTACTATCTTGATCGGTCTATTGACGCCGTGCGGACTACCGCTAGCAGATACAGATCCTGGTCATATATTGGTATCAGAGCCTAGGAATTATGTTGATAAGAGACTAAGAAAGTATGTATTTAACATAGATCTCTTTATGATATGGAAACCGGAGACTCTAGTATTAAAAATACTAAATTAGACGAGGTAGATATACCTCAAAATTTAGATTTGTTAAACAAATGGACTACTCCTCAAGTTCCTATTAAACAGATATATGATTTTGGATGGTTTGATAAACTGTCATCTAAACAACTAATAAAAACGACAGAGCAATCTCTTGCTTTAAATTCTTCTGAACAGACTATTCGTTTGTTGCACAATCGTGATATTGATATTTATAAACAAAAGTATAATTTTGTTCATATTGGTATGGTGCAAATTGCCTTTAAACCATTAACTCTTAAAGGGTTACCAGAGATTTTCTTGGCAGCATTAAGAGATGCTAGAAATTTGAATTTCAGACAGTCTCTGATGGGTTCAATTGAATCTACAGTGACTTATGGTCCCGTATATTTTAATGCACAACCCAATTTGCAATTATCTCTTTCAGATGTTACTATTCTAGATGCTTTAACTCTGAATGTTAAAATGCATGGTTATAACTATGCACCTGGATCTGAACTTATTTGCTTATCATATAGGATTTACTATAGATTTTTGTCTACTTTAAATCCTCGTTACAAATTGACAGATTCGTCTAATCAGTCTATAATATTTGAGACTAATTTTGCTAAATCTAAGGTCACCACTAGGAGACCTAATAGATGGGATGAAATTAATTTCCCCTCTACATGAATTTTAGACTCGGTAATATCTTCGAGTCAACAAGCTGATACTATTACTAATCATGATTATTCTCATATTTCGCAGACCCCAAAAGGTCAAATTTGTATTCAATTTGAAGACAATAAGTCTTTAACGCCTTATAGCATTCTTTTACTGCCTTCAACCCAATCGTGTATTGCTCCAGTAGAACCAGTTTATGGTCCAGCTAGATTAAATCGATCTGCTTCTTTGCATACAATTTCTACTGCTGATAGTGATAAACGAGTAGAACGTATAGAATTTGATAATAGGAATAATATAGTTCAGGATGATAATTCTGTAGATAAGGATATGCCTTCTCAATCCGAAACCCAATACTTTTTAATGATCCCTTACAAAATTGATTTTAGTCCAGGACCTGGCTCGACAACATATTCAGTCTGAATTCTTTAGTGATAGATGGAACCATTTTAGAACTTGGTTCTTTGACACTTATAGTACTGACGATAAAAGAAATATTTCTCAAGAATTTTATGAGATTTGTTCTTTGCATAACAAAGTAATGTACTTTGTTCCTTGGTTTATAACCACTTATGTTCCTTTATATGTTAGAGTTCTTGAAAGAACTTACAAGGAAAGCAGTGGATAGCTAGAGAAGGGAATTTACCCGCCACAAGCGTCTTTTGTGTTGCCTAATAATACGGGCATATCATTTACTGCTTTTCAAAAAATTCGTCAATGATGATGTGGCGACAATTAGCGCCAAAGAAATTAATAAATTAATTTCTCAAAACAATTATATGTCTTTGTATGTTAAAGTGTTAGGTGAGCATATTTTAGTTCACTAGATTCTAAGATAGGGGAATTAATTGACTTAGTCAAGAAAATTAGTACTCCGAAGGAAACTACCTCAATAATAGTCAGGTCTACTAAGGTTATACCTGATTCAAATGCTTCCTTAAGAAAAACAGTGATAGATGCGCCCATGCAGAGACCAGTTGAAATAGAAGGTTTTCACCTTAAGTCTAAAGCAGACTTAGAGAAACTAGTTAACGATCAGTTAGCCAGTCTAGATCTAAAACCCTTAGAGATGGCTTCTGAATTTTCTGAGAATATCTTAGATCCTTCCAAAGACCATAAGGAAGTTATGTGGTCCGAGCTTAATAAGCTTAGAAAAATAGGTAATAGATACGGTAGTAGCAAATACGCTGCTAAACCTCCACTAAATACCTATTACTACCTTAGACCTACTCCTCAGGATGTATTGTTGGAAGAAAGGGACTGGAACGAGACTAACACCAGTTATAGCGGAGATTCCATTTATGAATGGAATTTAGATGGACTGACTGATAGGCAGATTAGCATTTTAGTCCATAGAATGATGATGTATTCCACTATTTGTAAAGCCACTAGTGAAAGGAATATTGATCAGATTATATGCAGAATGATTATTGCAGGATTTGCTGGTCAGATAAGAGGTTGGTGGGACAATTTCTTATCAATAGCTGATAAAACAGCTATTATGGAAGCTACTACAGCAGGGCCTGGATTTGATAACAAGGACGACCTCTTTTACCAAATAGGTCAGATGTTGTTTATACTTTAGTTCTAACCATCATAGAACATTTTAGTGGTAGATTTACCAATATGTACGAAAATATTCGTACTATGTTAAATAGCCTTAAGTGTAAACACTTAGGTGAGTTTAGGTGGTATAAAGACACCTTCCTCAGTAGGGTTATGGATTTACCCGAAAGTAATGCTGACCATTGGAAGGAAAAGTTTATAGATGGATTGCCTTATTTATTTGCAGAAAGAGTTAGAAAAACTCTTAGAGGTAATACCGCTCAAATTCCTTATAATACCTATACTTATGGTAAACTGATAGGAGTTTGCACCCAAGAAGGTCTTAACCTTTGCAATGAGCTGAAATTAAAGCAGCAAATTAAGAAGCAAAGGCTAAGAACTCAGTTTGGAGATTTTTGCCAACAATTTGGCATGGGAGAAATATCTTCTCATAGAAAAAAGCGTAGAGATACTACAGGAAAAACTTACCATAGAAAGGGTAAGAAATATCGTTATAGGACGAAGGATGAGCGGGAGACACGAAAGAAATTTCGTAAAGAAAATCGATTTGTTAAGAACATATCGAATTAAGATTTGAAAGACATTAAGTGCTACAAATGTGGTAGATTTGGCTATATAGCCCCAAATTGTAAAAAGGATAAGCTGAAAGCTTTAGCACTAGAATTAGATGATAAATCTAGAGACCAGATTCTTAAGGTCATAGATGAAACCTCAGAAGAAGAATACTATAGTAGTTCTTCCATTAGCCACGATTCTGAAGATTCTTTAAATTTGCTTGATAGTGATAATACCGATTCAGATAATTGTGATCAAAACAATCGTTCTTGTGATACCATGGATTTTTATAAACTGCAATCTCAATTTCAAGATTTTGATATCAAACCTATTATTTCTGATAATATTTTGGAATTATTAAAGTAAGTCACTGATAATAATCTTCGAGAAAAGATTATTAGTATGGCTTCCACTTCTTCAAATTCGACAGAAAAGCCATTTCAAAAGAAACGTGATATACTTGATGAAGCTCCTTATTCTTTTGCAGAAGTTCAAAGAAGACTTTTAGTAAAAAATGAGCCAAAGATTTTCAGTTATAATTCTTCAATGGATGATTTAAAAATTGAAGTAGAAAAATTAAAAAATGAGATTAAATCTCTAAAACAAAATCAGATGATTTTAGCTCACCGAGTTACTCAGATAGAAAACTTTTCTTCAAAAGAACTGCTTATTGATAACAAGAAAAAGAGGATTTTGCTACCTGAAAATGATTCTGAAGAAATTTCTGAATTTTCTAAACAGATTGTTTTAAATCCTAAACATGATATGTTCCTTGGAATGATGCAATTGGTTAATGCTCATAAATGGTATGTAAAATATACTATTTTGATTGATAATGATTTTTCCGTAACTGAAACTGCTTTGATAGATAGCGGTGCTGATATTTCCTGTATTCAAGAAGGTTTAATTCCAACCCGGTATTTTCATAAGACTTCTCATAATGTCAATTGAACAGGAAGCTGATAAATCGGATATTTCAGTCTTAAGTGCTACTATCGTATTCTTCTTCTGAGGTTTCATCTATGACCTTAAGAATCTGGTCTCTAGATTTATAATCTAATTCTAGTGCTAAAGCTTTCAGCTTATCCTTTTTACAATTTGGGGCTATATGGCCAAATCTACCACATTTGTAGCACTTAATGTCTTTCAAATCTTAATTCGATTTGTTCTTAACAAATCGATTTTCTTTACGAAATTTCTTTCGTGTCTCCGGCTCATCCTTCGTCCTATAACGATATTTCTTACCCTTTCTATGGTAAGTTTTTCCTATAGTATCTCTACGCTTTTTTCTATGAGAAGATATTTCTCTCATGCCAAATTGTTGGCAAAAATCTCCTAACTGAGTTCTTAGCCTTTGCTTCTTAATTTGCTGCTTTAATTTCAGCTTATTGCAAAGGTTAAGACCTTCTTGGGTGCAAACTCCTATCAGTTTACCATAAGTATAGGTATTATAAGGAATTTGAGCGGTATTACCTCTAAGAGTTTTTCTAACTCTTTCTGCAAATAAATAAGGCATTCCCTCTATAAAATTTGCCTTCCAATGGTCAGCATTACTTTCGGGTAAATCCATAACCCTACTGAGGAAGGTGTCTTTATACCACCTAAACTCACCTAAGTGTTTACACTTAAGGCTATTTAACATAGTACGAATATTTTCGTACATATTGGTAAATCTACCACTAAAATGTTCTATGATGGTTAGAACTAAAGTATAAACAACATCTGACCTATTTGGTAAAAGAGGTCGTCCTATATTATCAAATCCAGGCCCTGCTGTAGTAGCTTCCATAATAGCTGTTTTATCAGCTATTGATAAGAAATTGTCCCACCAACCTCTTATCTGACCAGTAAATCCTGCAATAATCATTCTGCATATAATCTGATCAGTATTCCTTTCACTAGTGGCTTTACAAATAGTGGAATACATCATCATTCTATGGACTAAAATGCTAATCTGCCTATCAGTCAGTCCATCTAAATTCCATTCATAAATGGCATCTCCGCTATAACTAGTATTAGTCTGGTTCCAGCCCTTTTCTTCCAACAATAAATCCTGAGGAGTAGGTCTAGGGTAATAATAGGTATTTAGTGGAGGTTTAGCAGCGTATTTGCTACTACCGTGTTTTCTAAGCTTATTAAGGACCACATAACTTCCTTATGGTCTTTGGAAGGATCTAAGATATTCTCAGAAAATTCAGAAGCCATCTCTAAGGGTTTTAGGTCTAGATTGGCTAACTTATCGTTAACTAGTTTCTCTAAGTCTGCTTTAGACTTAAGCTAAAAACCTTCTATTTCAACTAGTCTCTGCATGGGCGCATCTATCACTGTTTTGCTTGAGGAATCATTTGAATCAGGTATAACCTTAGTAGACCTGACTATCATTGAGGTAGTTTCCTTCGGAGTACTAATTTTCTTGACTAAGTCAATTAATTCGCCTATCTTAGAATCTAGTGAACTAATATGCTCACCTAACACTTTAACATACAAAGACATATAATTGTTTTGAGAAATTAATTTATTAATTTCTCTGGCGCTAATTGTCGCCACGTCATCATTGAAGAATTTTTGAAAAGCAGTAAATGATATGCCCGTATTATTAGGCAACAAAAAAGACGCTTGTGGCGGGTAAATTCCCTTCACTAGCTGTCTACTTCTTTCCTTGTAAGTTCTTTTAAGAACTCTAACATATAAAGGAACATAAGTGGTTATAAACCAAGGAACAAAGTACATTACTTTGTTATGCAAAGAACAAATCTCATAAAATTCTTGAGAAATATTTCTTTTATCGTCAGAAATTTTAGTTTTAGTTTTCTTTCTTTCTCTAGTTTTCTGATTTAACTATTTTAGTTTTCTCTAGTAATTCCTAGGCTCTTATTATATTTTGGCTATTCACCAAACCAAATATTCTACTTTAGAGAATAAAGCAATAAGAAATTCTCACTTTTTGTTATTTAAGTTATTGTGGTCAAAGAATTAAAGAGTACAACTTTGAAGCTAAAGCCGAATTTTGATCATGACAGTGTAACAACATTGGTAAAAAAATATAAACCAAGAGCATTATATAGAAAGAAAATATTAGGTAGATATGACTATATTTAATATTTATATCTTATATGATAAATTTATGTAATTAAAAAAATATTTAACTAACTTAACTAAAATGGTTTTTATTGAAGATCCAGACGATATTTAAAAATTTTAAATTCAAGTATTACATCAATATAATAGAAATAAAATTGCAACTTAAAGAAATTTTATATTTATGTAAATATCTGTTATATATTTCTGATGATTAATGCATTATACACGTATAACTAATTAATTTTTGTCAGTATTTTATTAATATTAAATTTATTGTCTTGACATTACATGTGCAAAGCACGTGAGAAGAATCTAGTTAACTTTAAATAGAGGAAGAGCAGATTTTTATGTTATCAATGTGAGAAAACAATCTAGGGTTATGGGCTGTCTGACAATCCTGTTGTATTCTTTGCTTGGATCAAATAATTAATTTATCTAGTTTATTGGTTGGCAGGGTTAATATTGCTTATAAGAATTTGTCGAGCTCTTACTCACCTATTCAAGCCAACCTAACACCTATATGTCTATGAAGTTAGAATCAACATGAATGCATTCATAATTTCTGTATAATAACCAAGCAAGAGGATTAGCATATATCTATCCTATCCGCGAATCTATTCTCCGATGCCCAGGTTCAAGAACTTGCTCTACTTAATGTGCAATCTAGAATACCCATTTTTGAGTTAAACTCTAGATCGTAGATAGTGTTCAATTGATGATCAAGCAAATAATTAAGTGCATGATTGAATAAACAAACTAATATGATAAATCAAGAAACCAAAATCAATATCCAAATAACAATACTCATGAAAGAACCACAACCCTAGAACGTGAAGTTTAGCTCCACATAGATATGGTAGCGAAAATGACAAATCATCCAAAGAAACATAAAAATTACTAAGGTTGTAGAAGAAGGTTGAAACGATGAACATTCAAAGAAATATAAAAAATACGAAGGTTGGGAAAGAAGGATGAAACAATAAACTCCATCCTCCGAAGCGGCTCCTTGCTCTCCATCGGTCGAAATCCCAAAAAATAACTGAGTTTAAGAACTATTTATATGAGTAGAAAAAGTTCTAGATGATTTTAACCAAAATCTAAGCAAAATAGAAAAAACTTGGCCTCCGCGGGATATTGGGTGTGCCGCATTGATGGTAGCACTGAAATTAGACGCTATTGTGGGTGCTAGGTACTGGACTCCCCTCTATTTGACCAACTCTTGTCTTCCACCTTTGCACATTTTCAATTATTTTTTGTCACAAAACATGCACTCCTACTTTAAATATCATGAAACACTAGAATGCAAGGTAAATGACATCATGTTATACATATTTTTAGCCAATTATCACCACTCCACACTTAAATATTTGCTCGTCCACGAGTGAACAAAAGCTAAACCAACCAACCTGCCTACCTCAAAGCACAACCATAAGTACGCAACATGAAGGGGCATGTATCAGTTGAGCACATTTGTGATGACCCGGCTAGTCGTCTCGTGAGTTACCACTCCGTTTCTGCCATTTCTGCTTCGTTATCCGTATTTTATATGATCAAGTTGAGTAGTTTTTGTTCGTAGTGGGTTGGCTAAGAAATGAGACCCTTAGTCTCTTTTAAGAAGGTTTAAGTTGGAAAAGTCAATTGGATGTTGACCTATGAGTTAGAGGGCTCGGATGTGAGTTCCGATGGTTCGGTTAGCTTCGGGAGGTGATTTATGACTTAGGAGTGTGATCGGAATTGGTTTTGGAGGTCCGGTGTAGAATTAAGCTTGAATTGGTGGAGTAGTATTTTGGCGATTTCCGGTTGTTAGGCGAGATTTTGATCCGAGGGTCAGAATGGAATTCCGAGAGTTGCTATAGCTTCATATGGTAATTTCGGACTTAGACGTATGTCCGGATTCGAAATTGGAAGTCCTTAGGACAATTCAACGCATTTTGGCGAATGTTGGAAAATAGAAGATTTTTGAAAAGTTTGACCGAGGAGTTGACTTTTTGATATCGTGGTCGGAATCCAGTTCTGAAAATCTTCATAGGTCCGTTATGTCATTTATGACTTGTGTGCAAACTTTGAGGTCAATCGGACTCGATTTGATAGGTTTCGGCATCGAATGTAGAAGTTGGAATTTGTTAGTTTTATTAGGCTTGAATTGGGGTATGATTCGTGTATTTAGCGTTGTTTGATGTGATTTGAGGCCTCTACTAAGTCCATATGATGTTTTAAGATTTGTTGATA
>MCJB01016646.1:375803-396477 GCA_002018475.1 Nicotiana obtusifolia
ATTGTTTTTGCTTGGGTTTTATTCCCTCAACATATTGTGATGTAATTGTTCTGAATTTGGATAGATTCGATGCACGTGGAGGCCAATTCAAAGGGCAAAGGCATCGCGGGCTAAGGATTTAGCCGATTTGAGGTGAGTAATGTTTGTAAATGATGTCCTGAGGGTTCGAAACCCCGGATTTGCACCTCATAGTGCTATGTTGAGGTGAGGTACATGCTCGATGATGAGCATGGGGTTGTTTACTTATGGGGATTGGGACTTGGCCCATCCCGATTGATGATTTCTACTACATACTTGATTGAAATCTAATTGATATCATTGTGATTTGGGCTACTTTCCATATTTGGGCTTCACGCCAGTTATGTGAACCCTTCAGGGGTAGTTTTCATTTTGTAATAAATCATATTTGGGCTTCGCGCCGGTTATGGAACCCTTCAGGGGTATTTTTCATTGTTTATTACATCATATTTGGCATCTCGCCGGTTATGTGGACCCTTCAGGGGTATTATTTGGCATCTCGCCGGTTATGTGAACCTTTCAGGGGTATTGTTGCTGCATTGATTCATTTCATAAACTCAGTTTTGAACTCAAATGATATTTTCAAATGATTTTTAATTGGATCGGGTGGCACGCTGCCACGGAATATAAATTGGATCGGGTGGCACGCCGCCACGAGATATAATATGCATGGATCGGGTGACACGCCGTCACGAGATATTGCGCTACTGAACCCCCCACAGTAAGCGCCGGGTACCCAGGGAACGGGTTGCACGTCGCCACGATAGTCATGACTTGCATTGCATTTCATTGCATTACATTGCATTGCATTTTTGGTTGTGTTGGGGTTGTTTCCATTTACTTCATGTTATCTATTTGAGATGTTACATGTGTTTGCTGTTCCATCGTGGATTGCTTTATGACTTATGTGTTTCTTACTTTCAGTCATTATTTATATGTATTACTCACTGAGTTGGAAGTACTCACATTACTCCCTGTACCATGTGTGCAGATTCAGGCGTTATCGGTTCCGCCCCGAGGTACTGACTACTACTATTGTCAGGGTGGTGATCCAGAGATTACGAGGTAGCTGTTGGCGTTCGCAGCCCGTATCTCTTTTATTTTGTTTCTTTCACTTTCTTCAAACAATTGTGCCAAAGATATTGTAATAGTTATTTTATTATTAGGATTTCCTTAGTGGCTCATGACTTTGTGACACCCCCATCTGAGGGTTGTAGTCGGGATGGTTTACTATATCTTTCCGCAAACTACTGTTATTTAACCATACTTATATTATTTTCGTATTATTTAACTGTTTGAGCAAAGCTTAGTTGGTTTGGCTGGCCTTGTCTTCATGAGAGGCGCCATCACGATCGGGTTGGGATTTTGGGTCGTGACAACATTATACCTGTGACTACAGTTGATAGCAATAATTAAGCACTAGCATATGCATTCTCTGCACACTCCCCCTTTTCTTATGCCAAACTTTAAAATTTTTAGAACATTGAAAACACATATACAACATGTCCATCATAATCTTAGCCTCAAAGACCAACTTAATTTCACAATGCACTCAATTCTTGAACATTTATCATAATCGAGAAGTCTAATAACGTTACGTATCTATTATGAAACATGTGACTTCACTACAAATCAAGAGAGAACCGAGTTCATACACTTAATAGATATTCCAATATAATTTAAAGACTCAAATATATGGAAAAAATCACTCACTCTCACAAAAAAATCAGATGCATGCAAAAGGTACCATAGGCTTGCCCTTTATGTAATCTCTACTAATGTAGGCTCGCTCAGTCTAAAATCAATTAAGACTTTTACAAGGTTGTAATGTGGGCTAAAAGATGGGTAAGATAAAATTAAGAAATAGTGGCTAATTCTCCTAACCACTTTAACACGTCACATAATTAACTTTAAGCTCAATTTTCTTCAATCCTACTTCAATCATCACAAGAAGATCACCCTAAAAATATTTTCTCTTTTCTTTAAGCACTAGTATACTTCACATTCTCTAGCAAGGACAAGATGAATATATTTCTTTTGCTACATGTATTTTTCTGATTTTTTAAACAAACAGACACTCCCAGCTAGTGGTGTTTCCTTCTTAACATATAAGTGCACCTTTATTCTTCTAATTCGTTCTACTCAAAAGTTACTCCAAGTTCCCTTATTACCCTTTCTAGCGCTCACTTTTACAATTCAAGTACTTTAAAAGGTACCAGGATAAAAATAAATCAATTAAGAAAGAAAGGGTATAGGCTTATAATGGGTTGCCAAACAAAATACTTATAAGCTCAAAAGGGCTAATTAAGGATGATTTTATTTGTAACAAGCAACAAAGTTCAAAAAGATCAAAGAAGGCCTAAAATTATTTTTCAAACTGAGAAACACCTAGAATTTTGCTTCAACTCACATGGGAGGCAGGTTCTAGACTCAAAACGCAATGGAAGGACTACACAAACACTCACTTCACACATGGCACATGACTCACTAAGGATGGTCTCATTTTGACTCTCAAATCAAAGCAAGTATTCATGGAGCCATGAAAATGAAGCATAAAGCATAAAGTGAACATGAATCAAGAAAATAAGCTATAGGCATCATAAGGCATGCTATCCTATTCATAAAGGCATCAAAAATTCTAAAACATAGGAAAGGTAAGCACACTTGCTACGACCTAAATACATTGGTATCAAACAAGTCAAAAAAGCCCCTTCGAGATCATAGCAATTTTTCATCTTCTTTTATTTCCTATTTCTCCTAGTCTACTGTAAAAAGAAAGAATTCACCTGGTTCAAGTTACATCCCATTAAAAATAATCGAGGCACAAAGAAAAATTATGAAAATTATTACTACCTAAAGAAAAAAAATATATGTAGACTTTAATCCTTTAAGAAAACTGTCTAAGAGATCCATCGTCGGGAAAGTCTAATTTTTTTCTTTTTTTTTTCAAATTAAGCTACTAAAACTACTACTAAAATATTATACTAATAATTCTACTTAACTATGTAAACGAAAATAAGAAGCTAAAAATCAGAAATAAGAAGTTAACAATATCACTAACATACAACTACTAGTTATTCGAAGGAATTTTTCCAAACCACACTAAAAAAGTGCAGTGTCCGCAATGCACAATTAAAGCCAAAAATTATAACGATCCGACCGATCGTTTTGAGCATTTACATTCAATTTGGTGGTTTGAGTTTACGAGTAGTTTCACATGGTGTATTATAACTTGCGTGCATCATTGGTTTTGGTTTTCGAGTAGTTCGGGATTTATTTGGATGGATGATTCTCATTTTAGAAGCTTTAAGTTGGAAGAGTTGACCAAGTTCGAATGTTTACATATTTGATCTCGGATTAAAATTTTGATGGTTCCATTACGTCCGGAAGTATTTTGGACTTATACATATGCTCAGAATTGGATTCAGGGATTCCTATGTTGATTTGACACTTTTTAGCGAAAGTTGACAGTTTGAAGGTCTAGAATTATCCTAATCCTGGCCATGGTTTGACTATATGTCTATCGGGTTCAGATTTGATTTCGGGACTTGGAATAGGTCCGTTTTGTCATTTGGAACTTGTCTGCAAAATTTGGTGTCATTCCGAGTTGGTTTGATAGGAATCAGATGCTTGGTTGTGTTTCTAACAATTCTTGAGTTCATTATATAATTTCATGTATTTTAATGTCCGATTTGTGGTTTTGGATGTTATTTTGGTATTTTGATCATGCAAGCAAGATGGTATGATATTTTTAGACTTGGATGTTTGGTATGGAGTCCTGAGGGCTAGGGTGAGTTTCAGATTGATTTGGTCATGTTTCACATTACTAGTGCTGGGCAAGTATTGCAGGTCTCGCAAATGCGAGACAATGTTCGCATTTGCGAACCTTGCATTTACAAGGTGGGGATCACATTTACAAAGTGGTATGCTCGGACGATGTCCGGGGGGGCTCGGGTGTGTTTTGGGGTGGTATTGGACATTTTCAGAGTTGGTTGCATTGCTGGTTTTTGCTGTTATTTGGTGCCTCTAGTGTTCTTCGCGATCGCGAAGGTCTATCCGCGATCGGAGGTGTGACTTGTTCCTCTGGGGGTTTGTTCATCAGGGACGCGACAGATGGTACGCGATCGTGGAGGTTTGGATTGGTTATAGTTCACGTTCGCGCATGGGGCATTGCGGACGCGTAGGGTTTAGAGGGAGGTGTAAGCTGGAGAATTCTTTATCGCGTTCGCGCAAGTCAGTTTGCAGAGCTTTAGCTTCTGTGGTCATCGCATTCGTGTGGCCAATATAGCGAACGCGTCCAGTATTTTGGTGGCAGTAGCGTTTGTTCTTCGCAATAGTGAAGGATGTCCATTATCGCGATAGGTATTGCTGTTCAGTGATTATAAAGTACTCTATTTCAAAGGTCTTGGATATTTTATCATATTTTGAGTTATGGAGCTCGGATTTGGGCGATTTTGGAGGCGATTTTTACCACATAGATTGGGGTAAGTATTTTTTACTCGGTTTTGATTATATTCCGTGATTCCATCTTCGACTTTGACATTTGATTAATGATTTCAAAAGAGAAATTGGTGATTTTTGTTTAAACTTTCCTAAAGTGAATTTTTGGGTTTTAAATATCGATTCAGAGTCGGATTTGAGTGAAAGTAGTATGGTTGGACTCGTAATTGAATGGGTTATCGGATTTTGTAAGTTTTATCGAGTTCTGAGGTACGGGCCTGGGGTTAAATTTTTGGTTGACTTAGAGTATTTTATTAAAGACTCGACCATTATCTTTTGGGTTTGTTTTCTTTGGCATTATTTGATGTATTTATATTGCTTTTGGCTAGTTTCGAGCCGTTCGGAGGTCGATTCGCACAGGATGACGTTTCTGGAGTATTGTTTGGCTTGCTCGGTATTTGATTTGGCTTGTTCGAGGTAAGTAATATATTTAAACTTAATTTTGAGGGTAGATATCCCTGAGAACTATGATATTTGAGATGGGTTAGGGTGACGCACTTGCTAGGTGATGGGCGCGGGTGCTTCCACCGAGGTATTCACGATCCGGGTAGTTTGTAGGCTATTATATGCCTTGTTTTGCTGTCATGATTCTTTGATTTAATGTTTTCTCCATTTATATGACTATGTGATATATTATTCATGTTAGAAATCATGTATAGACCACCTGCTTAATTGTTTGAGACATGATATGGCTATTTTCGCCACGTTGAGCTATTTGCCTCAGCTGTAGTCATAATGTACAACCATGATAGTTACATCCACATGTTATATATCTTTCTCTGTGCACTGTTGATATGCTGTCTCACATGTTATTGGTGTCCTTGTAAGTGACACAAGTTTGGACTATATTCGAAGCATATTGTGATATTTCGTGTTATATAATTGTATTATGTTTTTGTGAGATGTTTGGATATTGAGACTTGAGTAGATTAATGACTGATGTAGGCCATAGAACCGTATTAATATTGATATTTGGATTGGGTTGCACGCCGCAACGGTTATATTGATATTGAGGTGATGCATATGCCAGACCACATTAGGTTAAGCTGTACTAATATGAGGCTACGGGGGCACTAGGCTCCCTCATTTGGGCTAAGTGATTATGATTAGTGCTTGGGTAGGATCCGACCCTCCGGAGTCTAACATGCCAGCAGTGAGCGTAGAGATAGTGTTATATACACGCGCTTTGTGATGGGGCAGTTATGCCAGGCACCCATACAGTGCTAAGTGTGATTATTTTGATTGATCCACGATGATATTGTTTGGGGCATTTGAGCCGGGGACCTGGAGTGTGCTACGATTGTGTATACTTAATGACTCCACCGTGAAAACAGATTTTTTGACATGTATACTTGACATGTAGGCATGAAGATATACCTTCCTCATGCTAGATTGTAACATGACACTTGAATTCTTGACATGTATACTTGACATGTAGGCACAAAGATATACCTTCCTCATGCTAGACTGTGACATGACACTTGATTACTTGACATATAGGCATAGAGATGTACCTTTCTCATGCTAAACGATGATATGACATATGATTAATTGACATGTATATTCGATATCTAGGCATAGAGATGCATTTTCCTCATGATAACTGGTAAATGAAACGCCTTATCTGATGTTGTAAATTGGGAAAAACACAGTTCTTTGATAAACTCATGTTTAATTGATTCCAGTGGTAAGATTTAGACTGGGATAATTATACTTAAAAAACATGTCTACTTTTCTGTGCCTGTGAATAAGTTGGGCATTACATCTCCCCAGTTATATACCTTTACTATCTTCACTATACTGTTATGAACTGTTATTGGCTATTGATGTTGGACTCCGACTGTCTTTTGAGCTCGTCACTTCTTTCAACCGAATGTTAGGTTTGTTACTTATTGAGCACATGGGGTCGGTTGAACTCATATTGCACTTCTGCACCTTGCGTGCAGATCTTGGAGCTGATGTTGTGTTATGTGGTAGGAGTTGTCATTGAAGATGTACCTGTGTTCCGATGATAGCTGCCACTTGTCTTTGGTAGCTTTAGATTTTGAAATCTTATTTATGTATATTTTGAACAGACGATGTATTTATTTCATACCAACTTTGTAAATCTTAAGTCTTAGAAGCTCATAACTTGTACTTCAAATCCTTGGGAGCTTATATAAAAATTCAGTTATTTTACTCATTTACTCTTACTATTCTCATATGAGTTGTGTTGTATGTACTTGGCCTACCTAGCGGGTTGTGTTAGGTGCCATCATGACTAGTTGGATTTTGGGTCATGACAAGTTGGTATCAGAGCCCTAGGTTCATAGGTTCTATTGGTCATGAGCAAGTGTCTAGTAGAGTCTTGCAGATCGATATGATAACGTCCATACCTATCTTCAAGAGGCTACATGGCATTTAGTATAAAATTCCTATCTTTCTTCTTTTATCGTGTGACATTGATTTAGTTTGGAGCGTATCTCTTTGAATTCCTTCCACTCGCTCGTATGTTATATGAGTACTCGGTATCAGCTATGCATCGACAACTTGTGATTCCATAGATGAGGTACGAGATGTGTTCTCTTGTGTTGGTGATGGGCCCGTCTAGAGGACTTGAGGCCAAGTTTAGACCGCATCTTGGGCTCAGTAGTTTCAATTGTGTAAGCATGTGCCTTAGAATTTATATGTTCGATAGTGTCCCTAGGATTGAAATTTATAGCTCAGTAAGTGGTTGGATGGCTACATGATGAGTATGATGTGGCTGCGTGATGTGTTCAGACGGTTTGGATGTGACAAGAAGAGTTTTTTTGGGATGTGAAAAGGACTATTGGGTGCTTGATTTTTGTCTTGATGTGTTGTACAGTCTCGAGTTACGAGAGAGTTGAGGGATCTTTCATGTTGTTCATTTGTGGGGTGAAGCAGATTCTTATGTTTTGTTGACGAGCTTAGACTCGGGAAGATTTACTGAGTGGTTGTGACTATGGTAGGGCGTAAAGAGATGCCAGTTTGAGGCTAAGCAGGTGGGTCATCTCCTGCGGGATGTTCCGAGGTTGTGTGATCCCTATGATGTTTTTGTGGAGAGTTTTCTCTTACCGATGGGTTATATGTGTTATAACTGAGTTTGGATCGCTTGAGGAGGTTGGCATGACTATCACAAGAAGGAACGTGATCTTGGTAGATGATTTGAGGTATTTCTATTATTAGTGCTACGTGGTTTCATGAAGGATTTTGCTGAATTACAGTGCAGGATTATGGCAGTAATGGAATAAGGGTAATGTGGGGTATCGGCTATTATGTCATATGGCTTCGAGCCAAGTAGGGGAGTCTGCAATCAACGATCTAATTGCATGGTTATGTGTTGTATTAATTTCGGTTTGAGGCATGTTTGAGGATAAGTCATGACTTGAAGAAGTTGGTTTTGAGGATGACACGAGTAAGGAAATTTCTGCATGCATGATGTATTACACCTTATAGATATATGGAATCCTTGGAATGGTTTAGGTTTGCTGTTTGTGATGGATGTAATGTACTAAAAAAAGGGAGTCACTTGATTGCGTTAAAGTGGGGTTACTTCTTTGGGTGTGGTGTGTTAATGGGGCACAAGTCGTTTGGCTCGTATTGGCGGTACAATTAAAAGTAGAGCAGAGGATGGATATGCGCTTAGTAGATGATTTGAGGTATCTTATGATTAGTGTTTGTATGAGCTTATGAAGGTTGGTATTGTGGATCATCGAATTTTATGTCCTATAGCTTTACGCTAAGTGGGAGAGTCTACTATCCACGGTCAGATTTCATGGTCATGTGTTAAATTAGTTTTGGTCTGAGGTATATATGTGGTATTGGAGGGTTCCCCGAAATTGTATATGGCTAAGATTTGAGATTTGCACGGAATAGTGCTGAGACTTGCGGTATTTCTGTAGCATGACTAATTCTATATTTTAGTATCAGAGAGGTTAGAGAAACAACTTTAGATTCGTAGAAGGTCTCTTTAGGGTGGGTATCTCGCTTGTAGCATTTTTGAGTGTTTTAGAGGAGATATAGTGGTTTATGAGTTTTTGGACAACGTGGTTCGTGCTAGGATCTCTTGTGGTGAGCTTTGATTAGGATTATAGTGTACCGGCAAGGAGAAGTGTTAACTTGAAGGCAAGTCCAGGAGAATTCGAAGAAATAGACCAGCTTGGTGGTGTTGGGTCAGCATAGTAATAAAGGTTATTGGTTCCTTTGGTGTAGTGATGCTTTACCGGTGTTTTGTGGCAATAATCTTGGGTTTGACAGCATGCGTGACTTGGTTGAGTCGGGGAAATTCAGTTCTCATAGCTTGGTTATGTGCGGATGGATTTCGAAGAGTTCTTGATAGTGTCGGCCACGGCTTAAGCCAGATTTCTGCTACAGGCATAAGGAACATGTTGCATGTTATGATTTTTCTCCTGTATGGGGTCATGAGTTATATATTGCAGGGACGATTTTAGATGTTTGAAGAATGCTTGCAATATTTGATACCACCTGAGAAGCGTGCGCATTCCAAAAGGTGCACCGTGCTTCGATTTGCAGATACCTGGCTGGTCTTACGGTAATCGCTATTGGTCGACTACTGATGTTCAAATTTTTCTATGTGGCACGAAAGGATTAAGGAAGTATTTCTTATGGTATGATCGTGTATGAGGAATATGTCAGTCATTTGAGTAGTGCAGTTGGGATCGGGTATAGAGATTCTGGTATTCTAGGGGTTTGAAGACTAAGAGGGCTCTCAAAGGAAGATTGTTCCATGGTTGCGAATGGTGAAGGTATATTAAGATGTCGATGGCTGATTATACGTTCTATGGATAGGTTATCGTGAGCATTTTGGAGGTTACCTACCTATTTCGGGAGGATCAGAATTGATTTGGAGGCCACTGGTAGGCCTAATGAAAACGTGCATTCTGCATCGGGTCGAAATTATTTACTCACTACAGCTATTGTTAAGAGTGGCGTCCTCGGTTAGAGTTGATATTATCCGTGTTATGATGCATTACATGATTTATTCTCCTATGCTACGGTGAGTTGTGAGACTGTTGGCTATTTGCACACATGATGCGGTACTATTTGGGGCTTGTGGCGGTATCCGAGCGAGATGGCTCTTGGGGTGTTGCATGGTTGACTGTGCTTTGGTTATGGTTTTCTTGTTTGTGGTACATTGTGTGATTTATTTTTCCATGGTTATGGTCGTGCACTTTGCGTGTTTGCTGTTGATATGCATATGGTTGTCGATTGTGAGCATCATGGCTCAAGATATCCCATGGGGACCGATGTTTGGATTGGAGTCACGCATCGCAGTGGCATTATGTTGGTATGAGCCTTTGTGTTTATTTCCAGTGTTTGGATTCTCTTTGTGTGATGGATTGATGGCATTGCACTTTGTGGTGATATCTATTGAGCTTGCGAGACGGTTCTCTCATTTGATTCTCTTCCATCATTGAGTACATTCGAGTTATTGATTGATTGGTGCACAGATTGCATGATATGTGGATCTAGGAAGGATTGGTGTGGCATATTGATAGAGCAGTTTGTATTGGATGAGATAAGGTTATTGGAATGGAATGAGTGCGATTCGATTTGATTAAGGTATTTTGGTAAGGATAATGACACTAGTCCGCCTAGAATTTGGTGATGGTTCTTGGCGGACGAGAGAGCTCCACAACTTGTTGATCTGATGAGTGGTTATGAGTATCAACATGTTTCTTTCTTCATTGGCAGCATAGAAAGATTCAGAACAAGGTCTTAGTTGATATGAGGTTTGTTACTAATACCGGGTTTGTCATTGAGCAACTATTGTGGCCAGAAGTTATTGCTATGAGTATTTGAGTTATGTGGTATATCATGTGATTATGTCTTGGAATATGGTGATGAATTGATACAGCTTGTTCAAACTTATACAGTGTATAGATGTAAGAATCGGGTCTTATAATGATTTTCAGATGTTGGGGTTTAAGGATCTTTAGTTAGGTTGTATTGTAAGAATTTCATAGATTGGGGTGAAATGGGATCACCCATGGTTATGTGTATGGTGAAGTTATATGGTGATTTTATCACATTGGAACGACTCTTGGCACATTCTAGGACAACGTATGTTTAAGTAGGGGAGAATGTAATGACCCGAACGGTAGTTTTGAGCATTTGCATTTAGTTTGGTGGTTTGAGGTTACGTTATGACTTGCGTGTATCGTTGGTTTTGGTTTTTGAGTGGTTCAGGATTTATTTGGAAGAATATTCTCATTTTAGAAGCTTTAAGTTGGAAGAATTTATCAAGTTTGACTTTTTGCGTATTTGATGTCGGATCAAAGTTTTGATGGTTCCGTTAGGTTTGGATGGTGATTTTGGACTTTGACGTATGCTCGGAATTGGATTCGGAGGTTTCTAGGGTGATTTGGTACTTTTTCGCGAAAGTTGGAAATTTGAAGGTTTAGAATTATCCTAAGATTGACCATGGTTTGACTTTATTGTTATCAGGTTCGGATATTGATTTCGGGACTTGGAATAGGTTCGTTTTTTCATTTGAAACTTATCTGCAAAATTTGATGTCATTCTGAGTTGGATTGATAGGAATCAGACGCTTGGTTGTGTTAGCAATTCTTGTGTTCATTGTGAAATTTCATGTGTTTTCATATCCGATTCGTGGTTTCGAATGTTATTTTGGTGCTTTTATTGCGCGAGCACGTTCGTATGATATTTTTAGACTTGTTTGGTATTTGGTGCGGAGCCCCAAGGGCTCGGGTGAGTTTCGGATGCGTTTCAGATTGATTTGGTCATATTTCATATTGCTGGTGCTGGGCAAGTGTTGCGATAACCAGTTTGCAAATGCGAGACAATGTTCGCATCTGAACCTCGCATTTGCGAGGTGGGCTAGGGGCTTCCATATTCACATTTGCAAACTGGTTATCACTTTTGCGATTGGGAAACCTGGGCTGGCTTGATCGCACTTCCGAAGGGCCTGACATCGCAAATGCTAAGTCAAGGCATATTTGCGACTTTCCCTGGGTTCATTAGATGCCGTATTCGTGATGGATACTCTGCATTTGCGATGCGAACCCTGGGTCGCATTTGCGACTTCTGCAGCTGATCAAAATAGAGGGATTTCGGGACTTAGCTTCATTTATCACTTTGGGTAAGTGATTTTGATCCAATTTCAATTATATTACCTGATTATTTATGGGCTTTAACATCTAATCCATAGAATTTGAAGAGAAATGTTGGGGGATTTTGTCTATGTTTTGAAAAATAAAAATTTGAGATTTGAGAGTCGAATTGGACTCGAATTTGAAAACAAAACACATATATGGACTCGTGGGATTATGGGTGGTCGAGATCTACCCTTGGACTGAGGTTTTGACCTGGCGGGCCTAAGGTTGACTTTTGATGAATTGTGTAAAGATCTTAACTTTATTAATCGAAATTTGTTTCTCTTGAATTGCTTGATGATATTAAGTCATTTTTGGTTAGATTTGAGCCGTGCGAAGGTGAATTTTAAAGCAAAAGCCATTTTTGAGTGTTGATTTGGCCTAGTTGAGGTAAGTATCTTGCCTAACTTTGTGTGGGGAAACTTTCTTGTAGGATTTTGTCTAATTACACTATTTGAATTATGTAAAAGATGTGTACATGAGGTGATGAGTGTGTACACAGGCTTATATGTGGTATTTGACTAGTTTAGACTCTTACGTTACTTATATGCATTTAATTGAAGTTGTTGTTACATGGAATATCTTTCATTGTTGATTTTATTCTTATATGCATTTAATTGAAGTTTGTTAATACATGGATTATCTTTTATTGTTGGGTTTCTTCATATGCATTTATTTGAAGTTGTTATTACATGGGATATCTTTCATTGTTGAGTTTATTCTTTCATTTCATTGTGTTGCCGTTGAGACTCTTGTATACCTTGTTGTTGAGCAGTGGGCTATGTATTCTTGTGCATTGGTGTTGTTGTTTGACAAATATTGTGGCATATTGGCACGTGGTATGCGGTTGAATATGTGTTGTCATTGAGATGCGCACTGATGTTTGGTGTAAAAGATATAAAATTCTATGTAAATCACCTCATATTTGGCTCTTGTTTTATGAAATTGGGATGTTAATTGCTTCGATTCATGCTAATGTAATGTGTTTTTATGTGTAGGAATGAATCGGGAGCAATTGGGGGCGAAACGGGCAAGAAACGAGCCAAAACGAGACGAAAAGGGACCAAGAGGCATTGGGCGCCATAGGTAGCGCCTGGCGCCACCTGTGGCGCTGGAGGCAGAACCCAGGAGAAAAGCCACTGGATGCAGCGCCCTGGGGGGCGCCTGGCGCCAGCCAGGGCGCCGACTTCGGGAAACTGTCCTAGTTCGTCTAGGAGTCCACTATTTCGACCCTACCCCTTCCCAACTCCTATATAAACACCTCCAAACCCAATAGGAAGGGGAGGAACGTGATTTTGGAGCCAAGAACGCTACGAAACATCGGATAGGAGCAATCAATCATCAGTTTTCATCTCTGTCTAGTAATTTTATTAGTTTTTCAATACTCTATCTTTTTATTTTGTTGAAAATGAGTGGCTAATCACCCCTTGTTCTGGGGTTGTGATTAGCCATGAATATTGTGATTCGAAGTTGACAATTTCTTGTTTATAGTTCATGTTAATATGGTTGTTTCTTCAATTCTATGCCTAATTGCTTAATTGTTTTGGCCATCAATTAAGTTCTATCAATTATCTATGCCATGTTTGGGAAAACTACGCTTAGATTAGAAAAGAATTGAAGAAAGCATGTTCTTAACCTTTTAAGGGTGGAGGATTCGTGGTTAGGATAGGAATATACTTAATCACCATACTTAATTGAATATCGTGTTTTTATTGCATTCTTGATAAATTAATTCCATAGGAATATAGGTGTTAATCTAATTAAGATAGGCGAATAGTACTTCGGAAGAAGGCTATGAGTATGATTATCGATTAATTAGCAACCATACATGAATTATATGAACGGAAAGTCAACTAGAACACAATAGGATTGGGATAATAATCACAACCCTGGAATATTTGTTTTATTGATTACACAACACATAATTTGTTCCTTACAATTCTTAGATATAAATTAGAATTATAAATTAGAATTATAAATTAGAATAATCCATCTATTGAAACTCGACCCTTGCTTGTTTAAATAACTGTATTAGCTCGTTAGAAAGTAGTTAAGTTAAGTCCCTGTGGGTACGACAACCTGGACTCATAATCCTATATTACTTGTCGACCGCGTATACTTGCGTGTGCGTTAGGGAGCAACAAGTTTTTGGCGCCGTTGCCGGGGACTTAAAAATCTGCTACTTTACCAACTTCAGCTTATATTTGTTATTTATTCAAGTTTCACTAATTGGCTTACGTTGTTTGCATACACAGGCTCTTCTATTGAATGCAGAGGAGTAGAAGCGCAAACAACCTTCTTCACTTTGATCCAGAAATTGAACGAACACTACACAGAGTAAGGAGGGAAGCAGAAGCTAGAACCAGAATTAACAGAGAGTTGGACATTGTTGTTCAACCACAGCCAATTGAGATGGCAGGGAACGTAGAAAGAGCGGTAATTGAAGCTGCAAGACCAAATCTTGCCAACATGACTCAGGCGATTGTCAAGCCTGAAATCACTGGGCACTTTGAGCTAAAACAATACATGGTGCAGCTAATCCAATCTACAGGGCAGTATGTGGGACTGTCGCATGAAGACCCACAGAGACATATTCAGGGCTTTTTGGGAATCACGGATACTTATAATTATCCAAATGTTTCCAAAGATTATGTGAGGTTGACATTGTTGCCTTTTTCGCTATTGGGGGAAGCAAAAGAGTGGTTGCAAAAGGAGACTGCGAATTCTATTTACACATGGGATGACCTGGCTAGAAAATTTCTAATCAAATTCTTTCCAACCAAGAAGATAAAGTCACTGAGAAGCCAGATTTTGGGATTTGAACAACGGGAAGGAGAAACTCTTCGACAGGCGTGGGAAAGGTATAAGAAGCTACTTAGGGATTGTCCACACCATTGCCAGACAGATGAGGTCCTGGGACACACGTTCGTTGATGGGCTAGATGAATCTTCGAAAATGAACCTTGACTCAGCATACGGGGGCAGTTGCATGGCCAAGCTGTATAGTGAAATCCAACTCCTATTGAACAATTTCACGGCCAATGATCATAATTGGCAAGGTGACGGTGACTCGCGCAGAGCCATTAAACAGAAGGGAGCTGGGTTGATAAAATTGGATGACCTTGCAGCTGTGAGAGCAGAAATGGCGAAACTGGCCAATCAGATGAGCAGAATGACGATGCAGCAGGTTCAACCAAGACAGCAGGTCCAACAAATGTCATTATGCTGTGAGATGTGTGGTGACAACCACAAAAGTGATATGTGCCCCACCAATCCAGAATCCATATATTATGTGGGACAACAAGGGGCCCGTAAATCAGAATACACAATATGGGAATTCCTACAATCCAAATTGGAGGAATCATCTCAATTTTTCATGGGGTGGTCATCAGCAGCAGCAGAATACAGGCAAACCGCAAGGGAATTATAACCAACCACAAAGGCAACCTCCACAATCAGATGATAATACGAATGAGTTGTTAAAGCAGTTGGTGCAGGACAACAAGCAATTCAGAACTGAATACCAAACCCTCACCACAACAGTGAGGAATCTGGAGCGCCAGTTGGGACAGCTGGCCAGGGCTCAAAATACTCGACCAGCTGGAGCACTACCCAGCAATACCGAAGCTAACCCAAGGGCAGCACTGAATACGGTATCATTGAGGAACGGGAGACAGTTAGAAGAGGTAGAATCAAAAAAGAAGAAGCAGGTGACCTTCAATGAAAAACCAATCACCATCGAAGTAACAGCAGAGAAGGCTAAAGAGGTTGAGAAATCGGTTGAAGAGGCAGGAGCTAATCAACCCCCACAATTGGTTGCAAGGCCACCACCTCCATTTCCACAAAGGTTACAGAAGTTGAGAGATAAAGAGGCATACAAAAAGTTCCTTGAAATTCTAAAACAGGTACAAATCAACATTCCATTGGTGGATATTTTGCAAGAGGTTCCTAAATACGCAAAGTATATCAAAGATATTGTGGCCAATAAACGGAGATTGACTGAGTTTGAAATGGTGGCACTCACCGAGGAGTGTAGTTCGAGAATTCAAGGCAAGCTACCACAGAAATTAAAGGATCCGGGCAGCTTCACCATTCAGATTTCAATTGGGAAACATGCCATAGGAGGAGCTCTATGTGATCTTGGAGCAAGTATAAACTTGATGCCGCTCTCAGTATTCAAATAGTTGGGGTTGGGTGACCCACGCCCAACAACAGTTACTTTACAGTTGGCAGACCGCTCCCTGGCTCATCCGGAGGGAGTAATTGAAGACGTCCTAGTCCAAGTTGGCTCATTCATATTTCCTGCTGACTTCATCATCCTGGATTATGAGCCAGATCAGGACATCCCATTTATTTTGGGGCGTCCATTCCTAGCCACAAGCCGCGCCATTATTGATGTTTGTGAAGGAAAGATGACAATGAGAGTAGGTGACCAAGAGGAGGTGTTCAAAGTTTATAAAGCACTCAGGTTGCCACCTCACTATGAAGAATTATCAATGATCTCTGTGGTAGAGAGTAATTCTACGTCATTTGTGTCACACATGAGCCCAGTTGATCCTATTGAACGAGCAGCGACTGAGGAGGTGGAAAAGAGTAAAGAGGGAACAATGAAAAAAATTAAGAAAGTACTGGATATTTCCGGCAATTATGTCCCGGGGTTCAGAGAAACTGAAGAGTTGAAAGGGCCTATCACTCTGACCCATCCCAGGCCATCTGTTGAAGAAGCTCGAAGGCTCGAAATCAAGCCAGACTGATAGCAAAAATCTACGTCGTGCCGCGACGTTAAATCAGGCGCTTGTTGGGAGGCAACCCAATTTTTATCGCTTTCCTAGTTTAACTTCTTGATTTATTCTTTTAGACAAGATAGGGTAATACAATTGATGTATACATATAGAATTATTAGATGTAATGTTGTAATACATATAAGTGAAAAAAAAAAATATTTCGGGATACAGCACCTAGGCCAGCGCCTTGCGCTGCAGGCAGAATGTTCCACGATTTTAAGTGTGGGGTCGGGATACTATGGCTCAACACTTGTACTTATGCTTCGATTTTAAGTGTGGGGTCATGTGACGACTTGCATCCCAACCTATGGCATATGTTTTGAACATTGCTCACATTCCTGTTTACTTGTGTTGCAGGATAATATGGCCCGTGACAACTTTAGCAAAGGTACAAGCGTTGGAACCTCCTCCACCACCTCGCCGGTCCCCTAAAGAAAGCACAAACAGGGAGTTTTCTTCTCACCCTGCTCTATTTTACATGTTTGCATGCATCGAGGGCGATGCATTGTTTAAGTGTGGGGTGGGGAAATACCTGTGTTGTCAGTGTTGTGAATGTATATCATGTATTATTTAGTTTTATTTTTGTCTTTTTAATAGTTGTATTGTTAGTATTTTTGTGACGACCCGGCCAGTCGGCTCGTGGGTTACCACTCCGTCTTCCCCATTTTTTGTCTCATTAAATTCCGTTATCCGTTTTTTAGGTAATCAAGTTGAGTAGTCTGCGTTTGGGGTGAGTTTTGGGTGGTTAAACGGATTAAACCATCATTGGAAAAGCAAAAGTTGCAGAAAAACCAGGTGAGAATGCGGACCGCATAACTCAAATACGGACTGCATATCTCACAGTGGAGTCGCAAAAACAAGCAGAAACCTGGGCAAGATTCGCGATCAAAATAAGGCCAGAATGCGAACCACAAACCTAAAATGTGAACCGCATATTTGATAGTGGAAATCGCATACTGAGACAGAAATTTGGACAAAAATCTACGTCAGGAATGCGACGAGAATGCGATTGCAAAACATGAAATGCGAACCGCAAACCTCGCTTTGAGTTGATTTCGCGGTGAAGTTAGAATTTTGGCGATTTCTGGTCGCTACGTGAGATTTTGATCCGAGGGTCGGAATGGAATTACGAGAGTTGCTATAGCTTCGTATGGTGATTTCGGACTTAGGCGTATGTCCGGATTTGAAATTGGAAGTCCGTAGGACAATTCAACGCCTTTTGGCGAATGTTGGAAAATAGAAGATTTTTGGAAAATTGACCGAGGAGTTGACTTTTTGATATCGGGGTCGGAATCTAGTTCTGAAAATCTTCATAGGTCCGTTATGTCATTTATGACTTGTGTGAAAAATTTGAGGTCAATCGGACTCGATTTGATAGGTTTCGGTATCGAATGTAGAAGTTGGAATTTATTAGTTTCATTAGGCTTGAATTGAGGTATGATTCATGTATTTAGCGTTGTTTGATGCGATTTGAGGCCTCGACTAAGTCCATATGATGTTTTAAGATTTGTTGATATATTTGGTTGAAGTCCCGAGGGCCTCGAATGGATTTTGGATGGTTGATGGAGTTTAACTTGGGCATTTCAAGAATGTGTCAATGTCGTCTCTTCTAGATTAAGTGGTATCATATTATGAAAATGAACTCAAAATTCAGTTTTAATTGAATCATTATATCCGTATCAAAATTTCGGAGTCATAGCAAAAAGAATCGTCCAATTCGGACATCGTATGAGAAAGTTATGCTTATTTTTGTGTCAAGGAAAACAAAATCTGCATAAACGTTAGAAATGCTACGCCTGATGTCAAAAATGCGAACAACATTTTGGTTATGCTACGCAAAATGCGAACAGCAAAGTGAAACAGATTGTTGGGCCGAAAGCAATGTCAAAAATGCGACTAGAATGCGGACAGCATTCTGGTTATGCGAACATCATTTTGAACACCTGAATTGTTCCGATTTTGACCCCTTTTTAAATAGAAACCAATGCCCATTTGCCCTACAATAACCCATTTTCGTTACCCACGAATAGAAACACCTCCAAACACCATAGAATCACCATAAATCAACCTCAAAACTATATCCAAAGGAGATTTTCATGGACAAATTCTTAAAGGAAGAGTTTTGGTCATCTTAAACATGCTTGGGGCCATAGAACTCGGATTGAAGCGAATCTTGAAGCAAATATTGGGGGATTTCCAAGAGGAATCTCGGGGTAAGTGTTCCTAACTAAATTTTTGAGGAATTACCTCGGTTTATCACTGTTTCTAGCAATTAATTGGTGATTTAAGTTGGGAAAATTGTGAAAAACCCTTAAGTTTAGATTTAAGGGTTGGAGGTCGATCCGATGTCGGAATTCGACAAATTTTGTATGGTTGAACTCGTGAGGAGATAAGGAACCCGTTGAGGTAAAAATTACAGAATTTCGAGAAGTGGGCCTGGGGCTCGGGTTTTGCTAATTTCGGGATTTCTTAGTAATTTTGATTGTTTTCGCTTGGGCTTTGTTCCCTCAACATATCGTGATGTAATTGTTCTGAATTTGGACAAATTCGACGCACGTGGAGGCCAATTCAAAGGGAATGGGCGTCGCGGGCTAAGGATTTAGCCGATTTAAGGTAAGTAATGCTTGTAAATGATGTCCTGAGGGTTGAAATCCCGGATTTTCACATCGTAGTGCTATACTGTGTCGTTTGCTACCGGGGATTGTGACTTGGTTCATCCCGATTGATGAATTTACTACGTGATTGGTTGAAACTTATTGACATCATCATATTTGGGCATCTCGCCGGTTATGTGAACCCTTCAGGGGTATTATTTGGCATCTTGCTGGTTATGTGAACCCTTCAGGGGTATTATTTGGCATCTCACCGGTTATGTGAACCCTTCAGGGGTATTTGTTAATGAATTGATTCATTTCATAAACTCAGTTTTGAAAATTAAATGACTTGCATATGATATGTTGGATCGGGTGACACGCCATCACGAGAGATTCCGCTACTGAACCCCCCACAGTGAGCGCCGGGTACCCAAGGAAATGGTGGCACGCCGCCACGAAAGTCATGACGTGCATTGCATTTTGTTGTGTTGGTGTTGTTTTCATTTACTTTATGTTATTTGCTTAGAATATTTACGTGCTTTTACTGTTTCATCGTGGATTGCTCTAAGCCTTATGTGTTTCCTTACTTTCAGCCATTATTTATATGTATTACTCACTGAGTTGGAAGTACTCATATTACTCCCTGCACCATGTGTGTAGATTCAGGCGTCATCGGTTCCGCTATGAGGTATTGACTACTATTGTCAGAGCGGTGATTCAGAGAATACGAGATAGATATTGGCGTCCGCAGCCCGTATCTCTTTCATCTTATTGTTCCACTTTCTTCAGACAATTGTGCCAGAAATATTGTAATAGTAATCTTGTTAATAGGACGTCTTTAGTTGCTCATGACTTTGTGACACCCCGGTTCAGGCTGTAGTCGGGATGGTTCACTATATTTTTCCGCTAATTTCGGTTATTAAACCGTACTTATATTATCTTCGTGTTATTTAACTGTTCAAATCAAGGTTTAGTTTGGTTTGGCTGGCCTTGTCTTCGTGAGAGGCGCCATCACGACCGGGTTGGGAGTTTGGGTTGTGACAGCTTGGTATCAGAGCCTAGGTTACATAGGTCTCACGAGTCATGAGCGGGTTTAGTAGAGTCTTGCGGATCGGTACGGAGACGTCTGTACTTATCTTCGAGAGGCTGCAGAACCTTTTTAGGAAAATTTCCATATTCTTAAAATTCTTGTCGTGCGAACTTTTGGGTCCGGGCACTAAAACTTCTGCTATCCTGTTCTCTCACAGGTGGTGAGGCTGTAGACTACCGGACGAGGTGGACGACCACCAGTACCACCCACTGAGGCCACCAGAGGTCGTGGACGCGGTCGTGGTCATGGTAGACGCAGAGCGGCGAGGGCAGCATCTGTTGATCCACCAGCTGCCCCAGCTCAGGAACAGGCTCCAGCAGCACCAGTTCAGGCACCAGCTATGCCTACCGTTATTCCAGGTCTTCAGGAGACCTTGGCTCAGATATTATCTGTTTGCACTAGCCTGGCTCAGGCAGTTTCAGCCACCACAGCCGCAACTACTTCACAGGCCGGGGGAGGCAATCAGACTCCAGTTGCCTGTACGCCTGAGTAGGTAGTGCAGGGACTTCAGATGCCGGGGGCACCTCCAGCCCAGCCGGTTGCACCAGCTCAG
>MCJB01016646.1:397048-452880 GCA_002018475.1 Nicotiana obtusifolia
GCAATATGAGTCAAAATTTTCTGAGTTGGCTCGACATGCGGTATGGATGGTTCAAACTGACCGTGAAAGGATCAGGAGGTTTGTGGATGGCCTTAACTATAATCTCCATATTTTTATGACCAGAGAGAGAGTATTGGGTGCTACTTTCGAAGAAGTGGTGGACATAGCTCGCGAGATTGAGACGGTTCTCCATCAGGAGCGAGAGGAGAGGGAGGCAAAGAGGCCTCGAGGATCGGGTAATTACAGCGGTACTCCATCGAGAGGCCAGTTCCAGCAAGGTAGAGGTCGTTCCTTCAGGCCTGCTCAATCAGTCCGCCCAGGGTATAGTGGGGCATCTGCAGGTCGTGGCTATCATGGATTGCAGCAGGGCCAGTCATCACTTAACGCCCTTCCAGCTCATACGGAGGCATTGTCCTCGTCGTGGTGCTAGATCGTCCCAACAGAGGGGTCAACCCTCGACTTCTGATCCAGTTACTTTACCACCCGCCCAGCCAGTTAGGGGTGAAGTTCAGGCTGCCAAAGGTTGCCCCAGAGGGGGAGGTCGAGCAGGCGGTGGCCAGGCTCGATTCTATGCTATTCCAGGCAGGACATATGCTAGTGCTTCTGATGCCGTTATTACAGGTATTGTTTCAGTCTGTCATAAAGATGCCTCTGTATTATTTGATCCCGTTTCCACTTATTCGTACGTTTCCTCATACTTTGCTCATTATTTGAGTACGCCCCGGGAGTTTCTTGCTTTACCTGTTCATGTGTCTACCCCGGTGGGCGATACTGTTATTGTAGACCGTGTGTATTGGTCGTGTGTAGTAAATATTGGGGGTCTGGAGACCCGAGTGGATCTATTGCTACTAAGCATGGTAGATTTTGATGTCATTTTGGGCATGGATTGGCTATCTCCATGTCGTGCTATTTTAGACTGTCATGCTAAGACGGTTACTTTGGCTATGCCGGGTGTGCCGTGGATCGAGTGGCGTGGCATGACCGATTATCTTCCGGGTAGGGTGATATCATACTTGAAAGCCCAACGTATTGTTGGGAAGGGTTGCCTTGCTTACCTAGCGTTTGTAAGGGATGTTGGAGCTGAGACTCCAAGCATCGATTCTGTTCCAGTTGTGCTGGAATTTCCCGATGTATTTCCTGCAGACCTGTGGGGCATGCCGCCGGACAGGGATATTGATTTTGGTATCGACTCGGTGCCGGGCACCCAACCCATTTCTATTCCGCCGTATCGTATGGCACCAGCAGAGTTGAAAGAATTAAAGGAGCAACTTCAGGAACTCCTAGATAAGGGGTTCATTCGCCCTAGTGTGTCACCTTGGGATGCACCGGTTCTATTTGTGAAAAAGAAAGATGGCACGATGAGAATGTGCATCGATTATAGGCAATTGAACAAGGTAACAATCAAGAACAAATATCCTTTGCCTCGCATTGATGATTTATTTGACCAGCTTCAGGGAGCACGAGTGTTCTCTAAGATTGATCTCCGTTCAGGATATCACCAGTTAAAGATCAGGGATGCAGATATTCTTAAGACTGCTTTCCGAACTAGATATGGCCACTATGAGTTTCTTGTTATGTCTTTCGGGCTAACCAATGCCCCAGCAGCGTTCATGCAGTTAATGAACAATGTATTTCGGCCTTATCTGGATTCGTTCGTGGTAGTATTTATTGATGATATTCTGGTGTACTCGCTTAGCCAGGAAGAGCACGCAGAGCATCTGCGGGTTGTATTGCAGAGACTGACGGAAGAGAAGCTTTATGCGAAATTCTCCAAGTGTGAGTTTTGGCTCGACTCAGTGGATTTCTTGGGGCACGTAGTGTCCAGCGAGGGTATTCAGGTTGATCCGAAGAAGATAGAGGCGGTTCAGAGTTAGCCTAGACCGTCCTCAGTCACAGAGATTCGTAGTTTTCTTGGGTTGGCAGGTTACTATCGCCGGTTTGTTCAGGATTTCTCATCCATTGCGTCGCCCTTGACCAAATTGACCCAGAAGGGTGTTCCAATTGTATGGTCGGACAAGTGTGAGGAGAGCTTTCAAAAGCTCAAAACAGCCTTAACCACAGCTCCAGTATTGGTTCTACCATTAGCCTCAGGTTCGTATACCGTGTATTATGATGCCTCAAGAATTGGGATCGGTTGTGTACTAATGCAGGAGGGTGGAGTTATTGCTTATGCTTCTCGTCAGTTGAAGCCTCATGAGAAGAACTACCCCGTGCATGATTTGGAGCTGGCTGCCATAGTTCATACTTTAAAGATTTCGAGGCATTACTTATACGACGTATCTTGTGAGGTGTTCACTGATCATCGTAGCCTTCAACATTTGTTCAAGCAGAAGGATCTAAATTTGAGGCAGCGGCGATGGCTAGAATTGCTCAAGGATTACGATATTACTATATTATACCATCCGGGAAAGGCCAACGTGGTGGCCGATGCTTTGAGCCGAAAGGCAGTGAGCATGGGGAGCTTGGCATACATTCCAGTTGGAGAGAGACCTCTCGAAGTCGATATCCAGACCTTGGCCAATAGGTTTGTGAGATTAGACATCTCGGAATCCAATCGGGTATTGGCTTGCGTGGTTTCTCGGTCTTCGTTATACGATCGCATCAGGGAGCGTCAGTATGATGATCCCCATTTGCTTGTCCTTAAGGACAGAGTCAAGCATAATGATGCTAAAGATGTGATCATCGACAACGATGGAGTGTTGAGGATGCAGGGCCGGATTTGTGTGCCCAATGTGGATGGGCTACGGGAGTTGATTCTGGAGGAGGCCCATAGCTCACGGTATTCTAGATGCTTTACTTTATTAAATTGTTATTTTACCTTACCTTATTTGACTCTTAAACTATACTCATTATCTCATTTGATACTTTACTTTGTATAAATTATATTTTATTTTACTTTATTTGATTCTTAAAATAAACTCATTATCTCATTTGACACTTACTTTATCTAAATTGTTATCATGCCTTACTTTATTTAATTAAATCCTTCGAACATTTTATTGGCAATTGACACAGATATGATGTACGTGGGGGCACATGGACTTTTCCGTGCGGGTGAGACTTATGTTGTTGCACGAGATATTTGTCATACGAAGATGATTGACAATGTGGGCGCGAGGAGCCACGTGTGTAAGATTTGTGATTGTGGCTTATGATTTGTGATTATGAGGTGTGGTGCCTCGGGGTGATTTATGTTGTAAATCATGTGTTGAAACAACTTGATTACTTGAATTGTCATTTGTTTCCTTAATTGATTTTATTCATACTTTAACTGTATTCTGATTATTTTGCTACTTTATTACCTGTTTACTTCTTGTTGACATTTGTTGTTTCTGTTATCAATTGTTAGTTTTATATTAATATTCTTTCCATTATTAGCTTTATATTGATGTTCTTTCCACTGTCCGATTTATATTTATATACTTTTCCAGGTTTATGTTTCTAGTGAGTGTCTTGACTTGAACCTCGTCACTACTTCACCGAGGTTAGTCTTGATACTTACTGGGTACGCTGTGGTGTACTCATACTACACTTCTGTATATTTTTGTGCAGATCCAGGCACTTCGGACCGTGTTGGTTTTTAAGAGTTGTGCCTGTGTGGTTGGAGATTTCAAGGTATACCTGCCATTCCATTCGCAGGCCTAGGAGTCACCATCTTACTTAATTTATATTACTGTTTAATTGTAATTCGTAACAGTATTGTATTTTAGAATGTCCTGTGTACTCTCCGTAGAGCTTATGACTCTGTATTACCAAGTTTTGGGATCGTGAAAGACGTATTAAGATATTGACTATGTCTTAGACTATTTTTCTCAGTTTTATTTAATATTAAGTTATTATATCCTATCTGATGTTGTGTGATAGGCTTACCTAGTAGTAGAGACTAGGTGCCATCACGATCCTTAAGGTGAGATCTTGGGATCGTGACAAAAATAGCGAGGGTAAAAAAAGTAACCCTATAGTAGGCCAAAAGCTTAACCAATAGTGGCTCACAGGGTACTCAGACTTCTCCCATGTATGATCCTTTGTGCGGGTACCCATACTTAGTTCTAACCATCTAGATTACTTTTGCACACTTTCAATAGATTTTCTCTCATTTTCATACTCCTACGAAACGAAAATAACATTACAAAAATAATACAAACAAAATTAAATAAACAAAAATAAAAAAAGCATTATGTTGGGTTGCCTCCTAACAAGCGCTTAATTTATGGTAGCGACACGACTTGAACCACTTTTTGCCTCCACCTCAAACTTATAAATTGAAGCCCTAATTTGGCTTCAAGCTTTCATTTATAATCTTGGGGTGGTGTGACAAATCTAGTTGAGCCAAGTAACCAATGTAGTATTTTGCACTTCTTGGCTTTTGATGAGGTATGTAATTTGTTCTCTCTGACACGAAAAATTCAAGAATGTAAGCACCTTGTTCCTCGTCTATTGGCTCCTCCAAAGATGTAAATGACTCGATTTCTATGTCTTCATACAAACACAATGAAAAATGTATCGAATGGGGACCAATACATCTCAACTCTAGAATTGCATAACTATTTACACCCTTATATATACACATACTAGAGTCTTCAAGTTCAATATTATCTACTTCCTTACATGACTCTAACATACTTTTGTCCACATTCACATCATCAAAAATATGGTCGAATGGTTGACACTCCTATTTTAGGTCCTCAATTTGGCTTATAAGTTCCTTCTCAGCTTCAGACAACTCATAATTAATTTGTTGGGCATTAGGCGTAGCAACCTTTATACTCAATTGAGCTTCCACGTCGTGAATAGCAGTGCCAAATTGTTTGATCTCTTGTCCAAATTTGGCTCTTCCTTCTATAAATAACCTCATGCCGTTTGTAATTTCCTCATATATTTATACTTGTTGAGCTTGTCCATAAGCCAGGTTTGACTCAAAACCTCCACTTCCTCAAAATTTTCCTCTTGCTGGAACTCGCGCTCTTCAGCAAATTCTTCTCATTGGCCTTCATTCTCGTGATTGATGCACTAATTATTTTTATATATTGTTGGAGTTCATCATATTGCTCTGCTACTTTCTTTAACATACCTAATACGGGCATCACGTTTCACATCCTCCACTTTATTGCTCCTATCAAACTCACAAACACTATTAGAAAGATCATCATAAAGGCCTATGGACGGATACAAAGAATCAGGACAACCATTCTAACGGCCATCTGGACCACCACACACATAACAAATACTTCACTTATAGGATTGAGATTTTGCGCAAACCTCGCTCTCGGAAATATGTTGACTTTTTTCTCTAGGGCCCTTTCCAATATGGACAAGGATCATGATAATAACAATAACCAACATTCGACCAATTTTTATTCCAAGATGTTGTTGTAGTATAGTGGTAAGTCTTTCCGCCTGTCACACAGACGACCTGGGATTGATCTCAGGCAACGGTTCCAAACAACTTATTGCGACCAATTGCACACAAAAATATATGCGATCATCAAGTAATAAAGTGATAAGTAGAGTTAAATTCCCCGAGGATTTATTGTTAACTATTCACCAAATTAGACTATACTAAATATCTAAACAAGGATTAAACCTAAAAGTATTTGAATCTAAAATAACTAAAATGAAAAGAAAACAAATAATTAATTTTAAACAGAGAAAGAGCAGATTTTTATGTTATCAATGTGATGAAAGCGATCTAGGGGTATGGGCTATCTAACAATTCTATTGTATTCTTCACTTAAATTGACTAAATAATTTATCTTATTTATTAGTTGACAAGGTTAATATTAAGAATATGCCGAGCTCTTACTTGCCTATTCAACCCAACCTAACGCCTATATTTCTAAGGAGTTAGAATCAATAAGAATGCATTCATAGTTCCTATATAATAACCAAGAAAAATAATTAGCATATGTCTATCCTAACCGCAAAAACTGTTCCCTGATGTCCAGGTTCAAGAACTTGCTCTACTCAATCCTATGTGCTATCTAGAATTCTCACTTTCGAGTTCAACTCAAGATTCATAGATAGTATTCAATTGGTGATCAATCATTCAAATAATTAAGGACAAAATTAAATAAATAAACAAATACGATAAATCAATAAACCAAAATGAATATCCAAATAAATAATAGTCATGAAAGAACTACAACCCTAGAATGTGAAGTTTAGCTTCACATTGGTATGGTAGCCAAACGACAAATTATAAAAAGTAACAAAAAAATTATTAATATTGGGAAAGAAAGATAAAACAATGAACTTCGGCCTCCACGGCGGCTCCTTGCTCTTCCTTGGTCAAAATTCCTTGAAAAACTGAGTTTAAGGACTATTTATATGTGTAGGAAAAGTCCTACACAATTTAACCAAGTCCAAGCAAATTAGGGAAAGCTTGCCATCCGCGGGATATTGGGTGCGTCACACTGATGGTAGCACTAAAATTGGGTGCTATCATGGGTGCTAGGCACTGGACTCCCCTTTATTTGCCTTACTCTTGTCCTCCATCTTTGCACATTCTGCATCATTTTTCGCCACAAAACATGCACTTCTACGTCCTTCTCTTTCACTTGTTTTTACACACACAAACATCACAATTAAGCTCAAAATCACTAACATTATACAAGAATGCTAGGTAAATGACATCATATTGTACATACTTTTAGCCAATTATCAATAATGAGTTCATTTATGATTTCTCATGCGGTGTTTGGTACTAATTGGGGCCCGACTAGATTCGAATATGCGTTGGGAAGTTTCACATTAAAAGGTGAAATATTTTTTTAATAAAAGTGATTTTGATATCGAGGGTTCAAACCTGAAACCTTTGACTAAGTATATAGAAGAACTTACCATGTTGGAGATATTTAAGTTGCTACAAAAACATGTATGAGAGTAATCAAAAATTTCACAAAGATTCAATGACTGAACAAAGTCAATGACAAAACAAAAGTTTGTCACGACCCAAAATCCCGACCACGGGGCCGTGATGGCGCTAACATTCACTTGCTAGGAAAGCCAGCTCTAATCCAACACTTGTCCATTTTTAGTAATTTAAAAGCAAACGAATATGAATCTAAGTCTAAAATACTAATAATATGATAAACTAAAACCAACACAGTCTAGTCTATACCCAAAAACTGGCATCACAAGTACACGAGCTACTAAAAGTGCTACAAACAAGGTCCGAAATAAAATACAATAGTCCGAATGAAATAAATAGTATAAAATCTAAGAAGGGAACTTCAGGGTCTGCAACACCGTGCAGCTCTACCTCAAGTCTCCAGATGAATGACGGTCTGAGCAAACCTTCGCTAAACGCCGTTGGGACCAACACTAGAATATGAACAAGTGCAGAAGCATAGTATGAGTACAACCGACCCAATGTACTCAGTAAGTGTCGAGCCTAACCCTGACGAGGTAGTGACGAGGCTAAAAAAAGATACCTACTAAAAACCTGTGCAGTTATATACATAAAGCAACGGAATAACAAATAAAGCATCAAAAGTAACAACAGGGTAGGGACATGTAGAAAGGGACAATAAGCGAAAACAATAAGCAAAATTCAACAAGTAAACCTCTTTCAAAATAAGCACCGAAACCATCAAGTCAAGTTCATATCTCAATTTTCAAGTCAAGCAATAAAATCAACAAATTGTCCGGCATCACCCTTCGTGATTTTCTCTCGTCCTCACCATATATCATAAATGCAAGTTCACGACATCACCATTCATTCTTTTACTCTCATTCTCACATGATCACAATAAAAATGCATATGCAGGACATCACCCTTCGTGCTTTAACCTCTCATGATAAATAAGCATGTGAACAGCATCACCCTTCGTGCTTTTATCCTCACACTCACTCAATCAATGATATTAATATGAAAATGAGGCATGGAAACACCCTCGTTCTTTTCACTCTTACTCACCAAGCAACAACAATAACCCAAAGTATCAAGCATGGCGAGAAGCAACTTTCAACCTGAACGATAATGTTAGAATAAGCAAACACAACTTTCAATATCAACAATTTCAACATAATCAATAAACACTAAAGCGAATAGTCAAAGAATAAATGATCTATCTACGACATGGAAGGAATAGTAAATGAAACAACATGATACAAATAGGTAAATTCTACCCGGATGCCTTAACCCATGCAGCGCATATACACTCGTCGCCTTGCATATACGTTGTTCCCACATATTATTCACGTGGAAAATAGACCCTGCAAGTCCTAATTTCCTCAAGTCAAAGTTAACCATGACACTTAACTCCTTCTGGAGTCAAATCATTAATCAACCACAATATTTTTTCTTTTAGAACAAGCCTCTAAACCAATCGAATCTAGTCAAATATAGTGCAAACAATTCGAAGCAAGCTTTAGAAACTACCAACAAGTGAAAAAGGTTCAATCTTTAATGATATTAAAAAAGTCCATAAAAGTCAACCCTGGGTTCGCTTGGTCGAAATCCGAGATTTGGACCAAATCCCGATTACCCATTCACCCCGAGCCCTGATGCGTGATTTGTTTCAAAATCCGACCTCAATACGTGGTCTAACTCTCAATTTTATTAAATTCCTAAATACTACCCAAAACCCCTAATTTCTAACTTTAAACTACTAAATTTAAGGATAAAAATCAATGGGTGTTTATGGAAATACATCAAAACTAGTTGAAAAGCACTAACAAATGAAATTGAGATGAATATCTCTTCAAAATTCTCACAAATCCGTGCTCTAGTTTTCAAAAAAAAAAGGTGAAATATGACGAGTTCCGGCTTTCAACATTTAATTTAACTGGGCGTCAGGTGCTCTTCGCGTTCGTGGAGCACCTGTCGCGTTCGCGAAGTACACAGGCCAAATGGCCTTAACTGCGAGCTCCTTATCTGTAACGACTCGACCGATCGTTTTGTGTATTTGGGCCCTGTTTTCCCTTTTGAAGCTTCTCGTATGTGTGATTGTGGTTTTATTACTTGCGGTGATGGTTATTTTATTTCAGAAAAGTTTTAGAATGATTTGGACCCTTTAGTTCTTGGTTTAAAAGCTTAAGTTGGAAATATTGGCCAAAGTTTGACTTTTGTAAAAATAAACCACGGAACGGTATTTTGATTAGATTCTTATCGTGATTTTGAACTTGGGCATATGCCCAGAATTGGATTCGGAGGGTCCTAGGTTGATTTGAGTTATTTCGCCGAAAGTTGGCAGTTTGAGGTTTAAGAATTTCCTTAGGTTTGACCGTAGGTTGACTCAATGGCTATCGGGCTTGGAATTTTATTTTGAGACTTGGAATAGGTCAATTTTTCTATTTGGAACTTGTCTGCAAAATTTGGTGTAATTTGGAGTTGGTTTGATAGGATTCGGACGCTTGGTTGTGTTTCTAGAGGTTCTTGAATTTTCCTTTTGAAATTCGTGCGTTTTGATGTCCCATTCGTGATTCTGGATGTTAATTTAGAGTTTTAATCATGCGAGCGAGTTCGTATGATATTATTAGAGTTGTGTGGATGTTTGGTGTGGAGCCCTGAGGACTCGGGTGAGTTTCAGACGTGTTTCAGATTGATTTGAAATATTTCTAGGTTGCTGGTGTGATGGTGCCTCAAGTATCGCCAATTGCGAGCACCTACATCGCAATTGCGAAGTGGACAGGAAGGGGCAGGTGTCACATTAGCGATGCCTTACTCGCAATTGTGAAGTTTAGGCTTAGGTTGTGTAGGTCGCATTCGCGGAAGGGGCTTACATCGCAATTGCGGAGGCCAGTGTCGCAATTACGACATTCCTCTAGGCTGTCAGGCACTGCATTCGTGAGTCATTCTTTGTATTTGCGAGGGTTCACAATTGCAACTTCTGCAGCTGAACATAAGGGCTGGAAAAAGAAGACTTGGTATCAGTTTCACATTTTAGAACCCTAGACTCGTTATAAGGCGATTTCGAGGAGGGATTTTCACCTACAACTATTTGGTAAGTGATTTTGATTAATTTTCAACTATATTACATGATTATTTATGAGATTTAACCTCTAATCCATGGAATTTGAAGAGAAATTTTGTGAAATTTTGTCAATGTTTTGAAAAATAAAAATTTGAGATTTGAGAGTCAAATTGGACTTAGATTTGAAAACAAAACACATATATGGACTCGTGGGGTTATGGGTAGTCAAGATCTACTCCTGGACTCGGGTTTTGAAGGGCGGGCCCGAGGGTGCCTTTTGAGAATTGTGTAAAGATCATTACTTTATTAATCGTAATTGGTTTCTCTTGTATTATTTGATGATATAAAGTCATTTTTTTGGTTAGATTTGAGTCGTGCGGAGGTGAATTTTAATGGAAAAGCCATTTTTGGGTGTTGATTTGGCCTAGTTGAGGTAAGTATCCTGCCTAACTTTGTGTGGGGGAAACTATCCCTCGAGATTGGGTTTGATTGTACTATTTGAATTATGTGAAAAGTGTGTATATGATGTGACGAGTGTGTACACGAGCTTACATGTGAATATTTATTGGTTTAGACTCTTAGGTTTATTTATAATCATTTAATTGAAGTTGTTATTAATTGTTGTATCTTTCGTTGTCATTTTTATTCTTACATGATTTAACTGAAGTTGTTATTACATGTTTTAGTTTCCATTGTCGAGGTTTCCCTTATATGCATTTATTAGTAGTTGTTGTTACATGCTATTCTTTCTATTGTTGAGTTATTCTCATGCATTTAGTCGTAGCTGCTATTTCATGTTATCTCTTTTATTGTTAAGCTTATGTTAAGTATTAGAGTTTGATGTTGCCATTTCATAGAAATACCTTCATTGTTGAGTTATTGAAGTTGTAGTTGTTAAGAGCTATCAACACATTTTGTGGTTGAAGTTGTTTGTTATTGGAATACCTTTCCTTTCTCGTTCATTTTGTTTTTATTAAGATTCTTGTACACATTGTGGTTGAGCCGCGGGCTAAGTGTTGTGGTGCCATTGGTATTGTCGATTTTTGGCAATGTTGTGGCATATGGGCACGTGTGGTGCGAGTTGATTATTTTGTTGTGATATTGATGTGCATGTGGAGGTATAAGGGTGGTGTATTGATATGCATGTGGCATACGCGTGTTGCTAGTAAAGGAATAACTTGAAGCCACATGGTGAGATAAGGGGCTAAAGTATTTAATTTAACTTGAGATCGGGGAAAATATTTTTAAAAATATATGCAAAGCTCACGCAACGATATAAGGAAGATTGTATAATTGTGACTTGTGAAATGTCAATATGTGGCGTGGTACCTTGGTGTGATTCTTGTTGTACATTCTATGCTGGAAAGGCTAGTTGATTTGAACAAATATTATTTTGTTTCCTTACCTTATTCCATTCGTATTTTGATTGTAATTGGTTACTTGTTGTCTTTATCATATGTACACTCTTTGTTGTTTTTGTTGCTTTTATTTCCTTTGTTAGCCTTGTGTTGATAAACAACCTTATTGTCATTTTTTTCCCTTTACTTCCCCATTATCAGATTATATTAATATTTTGCCTAGGTTTCTATGTCTGATAGGTGTCTTGACTTGGACTCGTCAGTAATCTACTGATGTTAGGCCTGATACTTACTGGGTACTGTTGTGATGTACTCATGCTAAGCTTTTGCACATTTTTTTGTGTAGATCCAGATACTTCTGCTCGTGCTAGACGCTAATGAGTTGACGCAAACTTTGCGGAGACTTCAAGGTATACCTGTTTGACGCTCGCATGCCTTGGAGTCACCGTCTGGAGATCTTGTGCTACTGTTTCTTTTGTTTTCAAACAATATTGTGTTAGAGATTCTTAGTATATTTCACTAAAGATTATGACTCAATTCCACCGGTTTTGGGGATTATGTAACTGTTGATCCCCTTTGGTTTTATCATGATATTTATCAGTTTAATTTAATATCTTAGTCGTTATTTCAGTTAAATTCTCAATGTGTGTTAGGCTTACATAATCTTAGAGACTAGGTACCATCACAACTACATAAGGAGGGATTTTGGAGTTGTGACAAGTTGGTATCAGAGCTCTAGGTTCATAGGTGCTACGAGTCATAAGCAAGTTTAGTAGAGTTGTGGATCGGTACAGAGACATCTGTACTTATCTTCGAGAGTTTACGAAACTATTAGGAAAATTCCACTTCTTTGATTCCTTACCCTGCAGATTTGTTGATTTTGAAATCTGAGCCTTTTTCTTTTTATTCTCTCACAGATGGTGAGGTCACGCACTACTAGATCATATGATCAGACACTTGCACCCCCTGCTAGAGTCATGAGATGTCGGGGTCGAGGAGGAGCACGTGCTACAACTTGAGCACCTGCCTGAGCAGCGACTGAGGAGCCACCAGTAGCTCCAGTTGGGGGACGGGAACCTGAGGCGCCTGTTGCTATCCCTGGACTCCAGGATACCCAGCACACTTCCTGAGTATGTTTGGTACTTTAGCTCAGGCGGGATTGATCCTAGTCGCACCAGCTACATCTCAGACTGGGGGAGGAGCTCAGACTCCCGTGGCCCGTACTCCAGAGCAGTGGGTCCATGTTGATCAGATTCCGGGTGTTATGCCACCACAACCCGTTATTCCGATTCAGCTTGATTTCAGGCCAGAGGCATCTGAGGAGGAGCAGAGGAGACTTGAGAGGTTCAAGAAGTATGATCCTCCTACTTTCAGTGGCGCAGTTATTGAGGATGAGCAGGGTTTTCTGGACAAGTGCCATCGTATTCTCTGCACCATGGGCATTGTGGAGGTGAGCGGAGTCGTCTTTACTACATTTCAGCTATCAGGGACAACATATAGGTGGTGGTAGGTTTATGAGGAGGGTAGGCCAGCTGATGCAGCGCCGTTCACTTGGACTCATTTTTCAGATATGTTTTTGAGGGAGTTTGTTCGCCAGACCTTTCGGGATACAAAGCGCACAAAGTTCGAGCAGCTACGTCAGGGTACTGTGATAGTGTTGGAGTATGCCATCTGGTTCAGTGAGTTGTCCCGTCATGCACCCGCTTTAGTTTCTATAGTTAGAGAGAGTCCACAGATTCATCGAGGGGCTCAATTATGGTCTTAGATTCATCATGGTCGGGAGTTGGAGATGGATACTCTATTTCAGTAGGTTGTAGAGATCGCTCGAAGGATGGAGCATATGCGGGGCCAAGAGAAGGAGGATAGGGAGGCCAAGATGCCTTGAGATTTTAGAGGATTTAGTGGTGCCCGCGCTGCAGTTTCAGCTCGTCATGGTAGAGGTTATGAGAGTCGACCAGTTCATTCAACAATTCCTGCTACTCGTAGCGATCCAGCCATCCCAAGGTCTCAGATCGCCGATTATGCACGACCACTTTCCAGTGCACCTCCTGTACGGGGTGGCTTCTGGGTTAGACTCATTTTTAGCTTCCATGCCAGCCGAGAGTTTGTTTCGAGTGTGGAGATACTTGGCATATGGTGAGGGACTGTCCCGAACTTAGTATAGGGGTGCATCTCTATAGGCTACACAGGCTCCACGAATTCCCCAAGGTCAATTCACAGGACATAGTTGCTGCTCTAGTTGCCGCTCCACCTGCACTGCCATCTAGGGGTGGAGGTCAGGCGAGTAGGGTCACCCTAGAGGAGGGGGCCAAGCTTGTTGCTATGCTTTTCCGGGTAGGACTGAGTCTGTTGCATTGGTGCGGTTATCACAGCTATTGTTCTGGTCTATCATAGAAATGCATCAATTTTTTTATCTGAGTTCCACTTATTCTTAGGTGTCATCTTGCTTTGCTCCATATTTAGATATATCTCGTGATTCTTTGAGTGCCCCTATATATGTGTCTATGCTTATGGGAGATTCTATTATTATAGACCATGTTTATCGATCGTGTTTGGTCACTATTAGGGGATATGAGACTAGAGTTGACCTTCTACCACTCAGCATGGTAGATTTTGACATGATATTGGGCATGGATTGGTTGTCACCCTATCACGGAATTCAGGACTGTCATGCCAAGACCGTGACATTGGCTATGCCACGTTTGCTATGGTTGGAGTGGAGGGGTACCTTGGATTATAAGGTGTATCCTTTCTAAAGGCACATCGAACGGTTGAGAAGGGGTGCGAAGCATATCTAGCCCTTATGAGGGATGTCTTTGCTGATACTCCTACCGTTGAGTCAGTTCCGATAGTGAGAGATTTCCATATGTGTTTTCAACAGACCTACCAAGCATGCCACCCAATAGGGATATCGATTTTGGTATTGACCTGGTGCTTGGCACGCAACCCATTTCTATTCCACCATATCATATGGCACCTATGGAGTTGAAGGAATTAAAGGAACAACTTCAAGAGTTGCTTGATAAGGGTTTTATTCGACCAAGTGTCTCGCCTTGGGGTGATCTAGTTCTATTTTTGAAGAAGAAAGACGACTCTTTGAGGATGTGTATTGATTACATGCAGCTGAACTAGGTTATAGTAAAAAACAAGTACCCATTATCGCATATTGATGATCTGTTCCACCAGCTTCAGGGCCCGGGTATTCTAGAAGATTGACTTGAGGTCGGGGTATCATCAGCTGAAGGTGCGGGATTCAGACACTTCGAAGACTGCTTTTAGGACTCGATACGGTCACTATGAGTTTTTGGTGATGTCATGTGGGCTTGTAAACACCCCAGCAACCTTTATGCACTTGATGAATAGTGTATTCAAACCATATCTTGATTCTTTCGTCATCGTGTTCATTTACAACATATTGGTGTATTCTCATAGCCGGGAGGATCATGAGCGACACTTGAGGATCGTGCTTCAGACCTTGAGGGAGAAGAAGCTATATGTAAATTCTCCAAGTATGAGTTTTGGCTTGATTCAGTGGCATTTTTGGGTCATATGGTGTCTAATGAGGGGATTAAGGTGGATTCGAAGAAGGTGGAGGAAGTTTAGAGTTGGTCCAGACTGTCTTCTCCTACCGAGATCCGTAGTTTTCTAGGCTTAGCTGGGTATTATTGTCGTTTCATAGAGGATTTTTCATCCATCGCAGATCCTTTGACCATATTGACTTAGAAGGGTTCCCGTTCAGGTGGTCCCACGAGTGTAAGGAGAGCTTTCAGAAGCTCAAGACTACCTTGACCACAACCTATGTTATGGTTTTGCCTTCAGCATCGGGTTCTTATACAATTTATTGTGATGCTTTGTGGATTGGCATTGAGTGTGTATTGATATAAGAGCACACAATTCAGATCTTGGAGGACATTCTACGTGCTGGTGTTATGGATTTTTGGGGGTTCATGCAACCAGTTCCTACCACTTGCAGAGTTTGCCTACAACAACTACCAATCGAGTATTTAAATAGCTCCTTATGAGGCTTTATATGGGAGGCAGTGTCATTCTCTAGTTGGTTGGTTTGAGCCGGGGTAGGCTAGGTTTTTGGGAACTGATTTGGTTCAGGATACTGTGGAGAAAGTCAATTTTATTTAGGATCGGCTTCATACATCACAGTCCAGGCAGAAAAGTTATGTTGATCGGAGGGCTCATGATGTGGTATTCATGGTAGGAGTGAGGGTTTTGTTCAGAGTTTCACCCATGAAGGGTGTGATGAGGTTCGGGAAGAAGGGAAAGTTGAGCCCTAGGTATATTGATCCTTTTGAGATCCTTGAGAGTGTGGGTGAGGTGTCCTACAGACTTGCATTGCCACCTAGCTTAGCGGCTGTTCACCCGGTGTTCCATGTTTCCATGCTCCGGAAGTATTATGGTGATCCGTCACATGTATTAGATTTTAGCTCAGTCCAAGGCTTTGACTTATGTTGAGGAGTCGATGGCTATTTTGGACAGGCAGATCCGGAAGTTGAGGTCAAAGGACATTGCTTTAGTGAGGGTTCAATAGAGAATTCAACCGATCGAGGAGGAGACCTTGGAGACCGAGCACGACATGCGTAATCATTATCCTCACCTTTTTGGCACTTCAGGTATATCTCTATCCACTTTCTAGGACAAACTTTTGTTTTAAGAGGGGTAGAATGTAACAACCCGACCGGTCATTTTGTGTATTTGAGCCTCGTTTTCCCTTTTGAAGCTTCCCGTATGTGTGATTGCAGTTTTATGACTTGCGGGGATGGTTAGTTTTGTTTCGGGAAAGTTTTAGAATGATTTGGACCCTTTGGTTCTTAGTTTAGAAGCTTATGTTGGAAATGTTGATCGAAGTTTGACTTTTGTTAAAACGACCTCAAAATGCAGTTTTGATGATTCCGTTAGGTTCGTATCATGATTTTGGACTTGGGCGTACGCCGGAATTGAATTGGAGGGTCCTAGGTTGAATTGACTTGTTTTACCAAAAGCTGACAATTTGAGATTTAGGAATTTTTTTAGGTTTGACCGTGCGTTGACTTTATGGCTATCGGGCTCGAAACTTTGTTTTGGGATTTGGAATAGGTCCTTTTTGATAGTTGAAACTTGTTTGCAAAATTTGGTGTAAGTTGGAGTTGGTTTTATAGGATTCGGACGCTTAGTTGTGATTCTAGAGGTTCTTGAGTTTTCCTTTTGAATTTCATATGTTTTGATGTCCAATTCTTGATTCCGGATATTATTTTGGTGTTTTGATTGCCGGAGCGAGTTCGTATAATGTTTTTAGAGTTGTGTGAATGTTTGGTGTGGAGCCCCGAGGGCTCGGGTGAGTTTCGGACGTGTTTCAGATTTGTTTGAACTCATTTCTAGGTTGCTGGTGTGCTGGTGCCTCAGGTATCGCTATTGCGAGCACCAGCATCGCAATTGCGAAGTGGATAGGAAGGGGCATGTATCGCATTTGCGATGCCTTACTCACAATTGCTAAGTTTAGGCTGAAGTTGGGTAGGTCGCATTTACGGAAGTGGCTGGCATCGCAATTGCGAGGTCAGTGTCGCAATTGCGACTGTCAGGCGCTGCATTTCGAGCTATTCTTGGCATTTGCAAGGGGTTCGCAGTTGCGAACCCAAGGTCACAATTGCGACTTTTGCACCTGAACATAAGGGCTGAAAAAAGGAGACTTGGTCTCATTTTCACATTTTAGAACCCTAGACTCGGTATGAGGCGATTTTGAGGAGGGATTCCACCTACAACTATTGGGTAAGTGATTTTGATCAATTTTCAATTATCTTACATGATTATTTATAAGATTTATCCTCTAATACATCGAATTTGAAGAGAAATTTTGGAAAATTTTGTCAATGTTTTGAAAAATAAAAATATGATATTTGAGAGTCGAATTTGACTCGGGTTTTGACTGGGCAAGCCCAGGGTTGACTTTTGAGAATTGTAAAGATCATAGCTTAATTAATCTTAACTATTTTCTCTTGCATTATTTAATGATCTTAAGTTGTTTTTTGTTATATTTGAGTCGTGCGGAGGCGAATTTTAAGGGAAAGTCATTTTGAGCGTTGATTTGGCATAGTTGAGGTAAATATTTTGCTTAACTTTGCATGGGGGAAATACCCCTGAGGATTGGATTTGATTGTACTATCTGAATTATGTAGAAGACGTGTAAATGAGGTGACGAGTGTGTACACGGGCTTATATGTGAACATTGACCGATTTAGATACTTAGGTTACTTATAAGCATTTAATTGAAGTTGCTATTAACTGTTGTCTCTTTCGTTGTCAAGTTTATTCTTACATGCATTAATTGAAGTTGTTATTACATGTTCTAGTTTCCATTTCGAGGTTTCGCTTATATGCATTTATTAGTAGTTGTTGTTACATGCTATTCTTCCATTATTAAGTTATTCTCATGCATTTAGTCGTAGTTTCTATTTCATGCTATCTCTTTCATTATTAAGCTTGTGTTATGCTTAAGAGTTTGCTGCCATATCCAACAACGAATGTAGCAGTTGGACGACCGTACCGGAATCAGATCCTTTCATCTCTAAATAATGCGTCTTCTTCCACATTTTCTTCCCTCGGAATGTGGACGAGTCCATTCTCTAAATCGCCCAAGTAATGCCTGAACCTTGTTCAAGTACTGCTGCATGCGTTCCTCTTTTGTGTCAAATATCCCATGCACTTAGTTTACCACCAGCTGGGAGTCGCACTTTATTTCAATAACCTCAGAACCTAGCCCCCGGGCTAGTCCAAGTCCTGCAACCAAAGCCTCATACTAGGCTTCATTGTTAGTTAACAGTACAGCTCTAATGGCCTGCCTTCGGGTCTCCCCCGATGACGTGATCAAAACTTCCCCGAGACCGGCCCCTTTTATGTTGGAAGCTCCATCCATAAGCAAGTTCCAAACCCCTAATGTCCTTCCCGACACTAGCACTGCTTTCTTAGCAGTCAAAGGCATTAACCCCGGACTGAAGTCTGCCACGAAGACGGCCAAAACATGTGACTTGATTGCAGTCCTGGGTTTGTACTCAATGTCGAATTTTCTGATTTCGACTGCCCATTTAGCCAAAAGGCCTTACAACTTAAGCTTAAGAAGCGTTCCAGTAGGGAAAGGTCGTCACAACGGCTATTGGGTTGCATTGATAGTAAGGCCTATGCTTTTGAGAAGCAATCACGAGAGCTACGGACAATTTTTCAAGGTGCGGATATCGCGTCTCCGCTCCCGACAGTATTTTACTAATGTAATAAACAGGAAATTACGTACCTTCATCTTCTCGGACTAGATCGGCACTTACCACTACCTCCGAGACCGCCAAATAAATTATCAGTTGTTCACCTTCCCTCGGTTTCGACAACAACGGAGGGCTAGACAAGATCTTTTTAGGTCCTTCAATGTTTGCTGGCATTCCGGAGTCCATAAGAAGTCATTCTTCTTTTTAAAAAGAGAAAAGAAATGGTGGCACTTTTCCGACGACCTTGAGATGAACCTGCTTAGAGCTGCCAACCTCCCGATCAGCCTCTGCACTTCTTTTACGCTTGTTAGCTGATCCGGGATGTCCTCGATGGCTTTGATTTTATCAAGGTTAACTTTATTCCATCTTTGGGAGACAAGGAACCCTAAAAGTTTCCTGAGCCGACCCTAAAGGCACATTTCTCGGGGTTGAGTTTCAAATTGTACTTCCTTAGGATGTCGAACGTTTCTTGGAGATGTTTCAAATAATCCCTTGCATTTAAAGACTTAACTAACATGTCATCAATATACACTTCCATTGTTTTTCCTATATCCTTTTCAAACATCTTATTAACGAGCCTCTGATAAGTGTCTCTGGCGTTCTTAAGCCCAAAAGGCATCACATTATAACAATATGTGCCGAAGTTTGTGATGAAAGAATTTTTTCTTGATCTTTTGGGTTCATCCTATCTGATTGTACCCGGAATAAGCACAAAGGAAACTCATTAGCTCATGCCCGGCTGTAGCATCAATCATTTGATCAATGTTCAGCAATGGGAATGAATCTTTAGGGCACGACTTATTTAAATCCTTATAGTCTACATACATCCTAAATTTTTTATTCATTTTGGGTACTACAACTACGTTGGCTAACCATTCCAGATACTTTACCTCCTGGATCGAACCAATATTAAGTAACCGGGTTACCTCTTCTTTAACAAACATGTTCCTGATCTCTGCTATCGGGCGTTTCTTTTTCCTAACTGATGGGAAGTTCGGATCTAAGATGAGCTTATGCACCGCTATAATGGGATACATGTCATATCCGAGTGCGACCATGCAAATTAATCGATGCTAGCTTTAAGAAAATTTATAAACTCTAACCTAAGCTCGGTATTTAACCCTATTCCTAAACGAAACTTTCTTTTTAAAAATTCTTCGAACAAAGGCACTTGCTCCAGCTCCTCTGTGGTCGACTTAGTCTCATCCGTCTCCTCTGGCACCTGAAAATATCTTAAAACCTAATAGGATTTCAATGACTCCTCACCTTTATCTTCCTCATTCGGAAAGGAAGGAGCCATCAATTCCTATAATTACTATTTGTTGGACTCTTTCCCCTTGCTGCTGGAAACAGTTATCGCGTTCATCTGCCTCACTGTCGGTTGGTCTCCTCTGATTTGTTTGATTCCTTCCGGCGTGGGAAATTTCAACAACTGGTGATATGTTGTGGGTACAACCTTCATCTCATGTATCCACGGCCTTCCAAGGATTAAATTATAACCCATATTTTCATCTACCACTTCGAAGAGAGTAGTCTTTGTTACTCCTTCAGTGTGTAAGGGCAGCAAAATCTCTCCTTGGGTTGTCAAGCTTGTCAAGTTGAAACCAGCTAAGAGCTTTGTCGCTGGAATGATATTCTCTGTCAATTTCGCTTGTTCCAAAACTCTCCATTGGATGATATTGGCTGAACTTCCTAGATGAACCAAAACACGCTTAATTTTGAAATCTAAAACATTGAGAGAGATTACCAAAGCGTCATTGGGTGGCAGAAGGAGTTCATCAGCGTCCTCCTCCGTGAAGGTGATATCATCTTTTGCAACTTCCTAGAATCTCTTGTTGTGAGTCACCGATATCTTTGTTTTCTTCACTGCTGAAAAGGTTAGAGCATTGACTTTGTTTCCGCTGAAGATCATGTTGATAGTCATCCAAGGTGACCCTTCTGCTACATTCGAAGGCTCTGCATTGTTTCGGCTTCTGCCATAGTTGTTCTTGGCTCGGTCACTTAAAAACTCCCTAAGATGGCCATTCTTCAACAATGTCGCCACCTCTTCGCGAAGATGTCGACAATCCCTAGTTCTATGGACATGAGTCCCATGGTATTCACACCATAAACTAGGATCTCTCTAACTAGGATCTGATCAGATTAGCTTCGGGAATCGTGCTTCTTCGATATTTCTCATCACCGATACCAACTTTACAAGGCTAATATTAAAGTTATAATTCGATAACCGGGGATATGCAGAGCCTCAGGCCCCTGACATTTTCTCTCCTGCAACGATCTGTTGTTCCGGTCACGATCGGTACTTACTATCGGGAGCAGACCTATTCGATGACTGAAACCCTTGGGGTGTTGTTATTGGTTCTCTGAGCCGTTTGATTTATGAGACACTAGGAGGGATTGGACCCCTTACGTTCGCATTGTAGGAATAACCTGTCAATGCTTGTTTTAACTCTACCATCACCCGATCCTGCCCTGAGAGATGATTCATGATTGTTTTCTGTTGTTCCCTCAGGATTTTGACCGTCTCTACAATGTGTCCTCCTCCGCATCATCAGGATTTGGGTCCCGCACATGCTGAGAATACTGACCTTCACGAACCGGGGTTGTTTCGTCCCCTTTGTTGCGGGTTTCGCTGACTGAGTCATCAAGTTGGGACAATTCTTCCCGTCCAATGCGTGCTTCAACGTTGTGTATGTTGTTGACATTGTTAGCTGCCATATATGAGTTTTATTAAGGAAAGAACCAAAACTTATTAGTAATAAATGAATGGATCAAAGCAATTATACAACTGTCTATGCTCCACGGTAGGTACCAATCTGTTTACCCGTAAAACAGTACAGTTAAATTTGTTACGTTGTTTATAAACAAGCGAATCTATTTGATCCAAAAATTATAAAGAAATAGGACTAAAATTAAGATTGAAATTAAAGAAGATAACAAGTCTGGCTTCGAACTCACCATTTCTTAGAGCAGAAGCAAAAATAATGATGAAGCTATTAGATTGAGAATAAAATAGTAAAGTATAGCTCTTGTGTGTAGAATGTTTCCTGCTCTTACAATGGCTTTTAACCCCGCTATTTAAAGCTCTACCTAGGGAAACGAGATCCTAGTATCAATCTCATCTTAAATGAGAATAAAAATATCATTAATGAATATATAATGACAGGCCCTGAATGCAAATATTCTCTGCAACAGCTGCTCATTTAATGCTAGAAAATATTGCCTCTTTGAATGCTATCCGATGACAAACCCTTGAACTTCTATCTCAGACTACGTTTCCTTTAGATTCCATCAGGTACTAGTCACACACGTTGCATCCGGTACCAGTTGTTTCCCGCCTCGTCCTTTGCCTATCTTCGGTTTCACGTGTCATTTTACCATTTGACCACCTGTTATCAACCAATTTTACCCTATAGAAAGGGGTTAACTGGTAAGGGATATGCGTTGCTGGAATTACAATTGGAGAAAAAGAATATTCCGTAGAATGGAGATTAATTTACAAAAGAAAAGAAATAACAAACTTATATTTATTTTATTTCTTTTCTTTGTTTGCTTCATTTATTTCTTTACTTTTTTTGGTTTTTGAAATTTTATTTTGAGCAAAATGAAAAATGTTGATTTTATGAAATAGAAGTGTCAACAGTTCATGTAAGAAATGAAATACTATGAAAAGATCTTAGAGGAAGAAGAAAAAAGCAGGTAACATCGATTTCATATTACTGCATTATCATTCTCTTCTCTTTTTTAATATAAATTGCTTCTTTTAGTAAACATTCCATCTTTATTATCCAAGTTCAGGTATGCCAATTTAAATGGGATATTACATGTATGTCAAACAATCTTGCAGAGAATGTTAATTCTCTTAAGAGATAGTAGAAACATGAAAAGATATTTCATTACTGAAAATATTATATCAAGAATTTATGACATTAATTATTTAATTATATTTTAATTATTTATATGCATGCTCGAAGCACAGATTAATCTAGTACAATATAAAACATTGGTTCCAAAAAAAATCTTAATGTTAAAGTGAAATGTTATTATACGGAATTATTGTTATAGAGAGATTTAGATGTATAATTTTTGATGAATCACTTTTAACAATTTTATTTAAAATATTTTCCATTTCCGTGCATATACATCCACACTATGCTAGTATGCTTCAAAAAGAAATAAATCTGTACCAAGACCTCTTAACTATAAAGTTGAGTGTCGACAGTTAGTATAATGCTTTCCTCATATTGGTTTAACTTCTTTATTGTTTGGCTAACAGATAGTCTTGGATAAAATCTTCTCCTCAACTAATCGCAACTATTTTCAACTTCATTGACCATCTTTACTGTGGACGGGTGAAATCGGGGGCAAAAGTTTCCCCCAATTCCCCCAATAACGAAACAAGAGGAAAGTACGGTCCGACGTGATTATAGGCAAGGCCGAAGGACCTCTCGTATCGGAACCCGGGAGGAGTGAATAATGAATCTAGGCTCGGGCACGGTAAAATAACGGCACCCAGACCAAGTAAAGTTTTTAAATCCCTAGAGACGCAGATACAGTTATGCACGACAAGTAGGAAGCCATAATATTTGCCCTCACGGATATTACAGCACGAATCCCGTCCAATAGCGGCTACAGATTGATACTTACCAGAAAAAGAAGATTTTTACCATATTTAGACTTGTACTAGGACTGAAATTCCCCTACTATATAAAGAAAAAAGTTCCTTTTATTTTGACACATTGTTGACACATAAACCAAAACAGTAAAAGCTTATTTTTGTCTTCTAGCTAATATTCAAAGTGTTTTTCAATTATTTTCTTCTTTATTCGCAACCGAGCTTATATCGAGGGTCCCATCGAGGATGAATTTTACTGTTCAACCTAAGATCAGGCTTGATCATCATATTATAATTGGTTTGATCTTTTATTTTGTTTTTAACTTAATTATTTATTGTTCTTAAACCATTCGTATTGAATTAAATCACATATCCTTTAAATCGCGTACAAATTTAATTGTAATTCATTTTTAAGGATAAACGGTTTGGCGTCCACCGTGGGACTAAGGATAATAATGGTTAATTGATATGAATCTCCATAACACACCCTATTTTACGCTTGTTCTTTGAAGTTTTGATTCTAGGTTAGCCCGAGGATGTCAAATTCTCAGTCTGCTCACTTGAACGTTAACGCGAGTCAGGCCATCATGGTGAGGATAATAACGTGATGTCTAGAAATAATGTGTCCCATGTCGATCCCAATGCTATCCAGCTACCGACCCGATTGATGCTAACTCACAGGTGGCCATCAATGTCAATCTACCAACCGATCCTGAAAATAGCGTTCGCGGTGGACCTTGGCCAGCGGCTCGAGGCGCCCAAAGGTGAAGGTGATGGGGTGAGCCTGCGGTTGATTTTTGAAATTTTGCAGGTTCAACAAGTGGCGATAGCACAGTTACAGAACCAGAGCCACGCCCCTAACAGGGTCGAGCCCGAGTAGTCCTGAGAAAATACTCGGAGGGATGAACAAGTTGCCGTGGAACCGTGCGAATTCAAGCCCGGAGAAACTTCCGAGGTGATAAAGATACTCGAAGCATTGACAAAACTGGTAGAGTCTGTCTGGCGAGAAAAAGATTGAGGCCAATGACAAGAAGGTAGAAACGTATAACTCCAGGGTTGAGGAGATACCGTGAGAGCCTCCGATATTGAAGGGGCAGGACTCCAAAAAGGTCATTCAAAAGCCTTCCCCCCCGAGCGCGGCATTGAAGCCGATCCCAAAAGATTTTGAATGCTCGACATTTCAAAGTATAATTGGATCACAGATCAAAATGAGCATGTAACCTCCTATACATGCACGCTCAAAGGGAATGACTTGGAAGATGACGAAATCGAGTCGGTGTTGCTGAAAAGATTTGGGGGAACCTTGTCCAAGGGAGCAATGATATGGTATCACAACTTGCCTCAAAATTCTATCTACTCATTTGCTATGCTTGCAGATGCTTTCATAAACGCCCATGCTAGCATTATCAAGGCCGAGACGAGGAAGTCAGACCTTTTCAAGGTCAAGTAGAGAGATAACGATATACATTGGGAGTTCGTGTCGAGGTTCCAGATAGAACTGATGGATCTGCCACCGGTTGCGAATTATTGGGCCGTTCAAGAATTTACTCAATGGCTCAACCCCCAAAGTTCCATGGCCTCACAACAGCTAAATAAAAACTTGGTGGAGTAACCAACGGTCACCTAGGCCGACGCCCGCAACAGGTATCAATCGAAGATCAGAGTCGAGGACGACAAACTTGGGACCCCTTTAGGATCTCTTTACCCCATCAAAACTGATGACAGGTCTAAGAGAATCATTGATCAGGAACCAAGGCCGGTCCGAGATCAATACCAGCCATACGTCACGGATCAGAGGGGAAATGGATCCGGACACCATCTGACATGGAACGACAAGAGAAATGACCGAGGACCGAGTAGCGGAGGTCTGATGAGCAAGAGCGGGTTTGACAGGTCGCTCGGGAGTAAGGAGGCACCGAGATTATCGTAGTATAATATCAACGTGGACACTGCAAGTATAGTGTTGGCCATAGGGCGCATCAAAGAGACTAAGTGACCAAGACCATTGCAGTCCGACCCTTCCCAGAGAGATCCTAGTTTGGTATGTAAGTACCACGGTACTCACGGTCATAGGACCGAGGATTGTTGACAGCTAAGAGAAGAAGTAGCTTGATTGTTCAACAATGGGCACCTTCGAGAATTCCTAAGCGAGCAAGCCAAAAACCACTTCAGAAACAGGGACACCAACAAAAAGTGTGATAGGGTGTGCGAGAGTATAGTATGTAGTTTGATTCTTTAGCAAGGTATGCTCCCCATATGGTGGCTGAGATGAGCGATAAGGTGCACCTGTTCGTGAACGGATTGGGACCACGTCTGATAAATGAGTGCACGACAGCCTCCTTGATAGAGGGCATGGATATTTTCCGTATTCAGGCTTATGCCCAGACACTAGAGGATCGTAAGCGCCAGCAAAGAGCAAACATGGAGCTGGATAGGGGCCAGCATAAGAGGGCGAGATTTGCAAGGTATTCTGGTGACTTCAGAGGTTGTGTCAGGCCCCAGTCTTCGAGGAGTTTGGCACCACCTGTAGCTAGTGCTCCTCCACGCTTTTAGAGGCCTCAGTATGATCAATTTATCTATTCTGGTTCAGGTCAAAGTTCCGGGCATCAGGCTCACAATATCATAAGGATACTAGTCAGACGAGACCCCCAACACCTCGTTGTGATTAGTGCGGCAAGGCCCACTTTGGACTGTGCCATCGAGGTTCCGATGTATGCTATTCTTGCGGACAGCCTGGCCATATGAGGCAGGATTTTCCTAATAGAGGAGGTGGTGGTATGGCTCAGCCGACTGGATCTGTGTCTGGTTCTTCCTCATTAGTTCAACCTCCAGCACGGGTTTTCAGCAGTCGACAGGTCGTGGTAGAGGTAGAGGTGCAGTGCCGAGTTCGAGTGGTACTCAAAATCGAACATATGCTCTAGTAGGCCGACAGGATCTCGAGTCATCTTCGGATGTTGTTATAGGTATATTGTCTGTGTTTTCTTATGATGTATATGCGTTGATTGATCCGGGATCTACATTATCATATGTTACACCTTTTGTGGCTAATAAGTTTGGCATCAAACCTGAATTAATAAGTAAACCACTTGCGGTATCTACTCTGATAGGAGAATCAGTGATTGCTAGAAGGGTATATAGAGGTTGTACAGTGATGATTTGTAGTCGTCAAACCTCGGCGAATTTATTTGAGTTAGAAATGGTTGATTTCGATGTGATAATGGGAATGGACTGGTTGGCCTCATGCTATGCAAATGTTGATTGTCGTATGAAGATGGTTATGTTTCAATTTCCTGGTGAACCGGTCATCGAATGGAAGGGGAACATTGCTACGCCGACATGTATGTTTATTTCCTATCTTAAGGCAAGGAAGATGATCTCAAAGGGTTACATTTATCATCTTGTTCGCATTAGGGATGCGGAGGCAAAGCCGCCTACTCTATAATCAATCCCCGTGGTCGATGAATTTCCAGATGAACTCCCAGGTCTTCCTCCTGAAAGGGAGATTGAGTTTAGCATTGATGTGTTTCCTAACACTCAATCTATCTCTATCACTCCATACAGGATGGCCCTGGCAGAGTTGCGAGAGTTGAAGGTGCAGTTTAAGGACGTGCTAGATAAGGGCTTCATTGGGCCTAGCACTTCACCTTGGGGTGCGCCAGTCTTGTTCGTGCGAAAGAAATACGGGTCATTAAGGATGTGTATCGATTATCGACAGTTGAATAAGTTTACTATAAAGAACAAATATCCACTTCCAAGGATTGACGACCTGTTTGACCAACTCCAGGGTGCCATGTATTTTTCCAAGATTGACTTACGTTCAGGATATCGTCAGGTGAGGGTCAAGGAGAAGGATATTCCAAAAATAGCCTTCCGGACAAGATATGGGCATTTTGAGTTCTTGGTAATGTCGTTAGGGCTAACAAATGCCCCAGCAGCTTTTATGGATCTCATGAATAGTGTATTCAGGACCTATCTCGATGTGTTCGTGATTGTATTCATTGATGACATTCTGGTGTATTCTCATTCAGAGACAGAACATACGGGCCACTTGCGGATAGTATTATAGACCCTTCGGGATCGTAATTGTTATGCTAAGTTCTCCAAATGTGAATTTTGGATAAACTCAGAGCGTTCCTTGTCCATGTGATATCTGATGAGGGTATTAGTGTTGACATTCTAAAGATTGATGCAGTGAAAAATTGGCCAAGACCTACAACACCATCAGAAGTCCGTAGTCTTCTAGGGCTAGCAGGATATTATAGAAGGTTTGTAGAAGGTTTTTCCTCTATATCAGCATCATTGACTAAGTTGACATGGAAAGTTATCAAGTTCCAATGGTCAGACACTTGTGAACATAGTTTCCAGAAGCTAAAGAATCGGTTGACCTCCGCGCCAATGCTTATTCTCCCAGAAGGAACAGAAGGGTATGTGGTATATTGTGATGCTTCAGGTGTAGGTTTGGGGTGCGTATTGATGCAACGTGGGAAGGTGATTGCTTATGCATCAAGACAATTAAAGAAGCATGAAAATAATTACCCGACTCATGATTTGGAATTGGCTGCAGTGATATATGCTTTGAAGATATGGAGACACTACTTATACGGTGTCCATGTTGACATCTACACAGATCATAAGAGTTTACAATACATCTTCAAGCTGAAGGAGTTGAATGTGAGACAGCGGCGTTGGCTTGAATTACTGAAAGATTACGATGTCAAGATATTGTACCATCCTGGTAAAGCCAATGTTGTGGTAGACGCTCTCAGTCGTAAGTCAAAAGGAAGCCTAGTACACATTGAGGCAAATAGACAGGGGCTGACTAGAGAGCTTCATCAGCTAGCCAATATGAGAATCAGATTGTTAGACTCTGATGACGGAGGTGTTACTATACAGAATACGTCAGAATCATCTTTGGTAACCGAGGTAAAAGCACGGCAATATGAAGATCCTACCTTGGTGCGATTGAGAGAGAGTATTTTGCAGGGTAAAATTTCAGCTTTCGAGATCGGAGGGGATGGGACGCTAAGATACAAGGGCGGATTATGTGTGCCTAATGTGGCAGGGCTGCGAGAGAAGATTATGATTGAGATCCATCAGTCCCGATATTCCATCCATCCCGGATGGACAAAGATGTATCATGACATCAAAGAGCAGTATTGGTGGGATAACATGAAGAAGTCTATTGCAGAATTTGTAGCCTAGTGCCCTAATTGTCAACAAGTAAAGATTGAGCATCAGAAACCTGGTGGATTGATTCAAAATATAGAAATTCCGACCTGGAAATGGGAGGTGATTAATATGGACTTCATTGTTGGGTTACCTCGCTCTTATCATAAGTTTGACTCCATCTGGGTGATAGTTGATCGACTTACAAAATGTGCCCATTTTTTGCCAGTTAAGAAAACTTACACAGCTGAAGATTATGCGAAGCTGTATATCAAGGAGATTGTTAGGCTTCATGGTGTGCCGGTGTCTATTATATCAGACCGAGGAGCTCAATTTACGGCTAACTTTTGGAGGTCTTTTCAGAAGGGTTTAGGCACACAAGTGAATCTCAGCACGACATTCCATCCGCAGACTGACGGACAGGCTGAACATACCATTCGGACACTCGAAGATATGCTACGAGCATGTGTTCTTGATTTCAAGGGGAACTGGGATGACCATCTGGCACTCATAGAATTCACCTACAATAATAGCTACCATTCCAGTACTAAAATGGCTCCGTACGAGGCACTATACGGGAGGAGATGTAGATCACCAATTGGATGGTTCGAAGTCAGTGAGACTGAATTATATGGGCCAGATTTGATTCACCAAGCCATTGAGGATGTGAAAGTGATACAGGAGCAACTGAAGGCGTCACAAAACAGGCAAAAACCTTATTTCGATGTCCGACGTCGTGACCTGGAATTTGAGGTTGGTGATTGGGTTTTCCTGAAGATCTCGTCGATGAAGGGTGTTATGCATTTTGGAAAGAAGGGTAAACTGAATCCGCAGTATATCGAGCCGTACAAAATTCTTCGACGAATTGGACAGGTTGCTTATGAGTTAGAATTGCCATCCGAATTGGAATTTGTCCACCCGGTATTCCATGTATCTATGTTGAGGAAATGTATTGGAGACCCTTCTCAGGTCGTCCGTATCAAAGATGTACAAGTTACAAAGGATCTACCATATGAAGAAATGCCAGTGGCTATATTAGATCGACAAGTCTGCAAGCTGAGAACAAAGGATGTAGCTTTCATTAAATTATTGTGGAGTAACAATAATACAAAAGAAATGACATGGGAAGCAAAAGATGAGATGAAGTCTAAATACCCTTACTTGTTCCAGAATGAAGATAACGAGGATGCAGGGGGGACGCAGGATGCATTAGAAGGATAAACGTCTATATGAGGTAAGCAATAACTTCAGTATACTCTTTCTTAATACAAAATGGTGATATGTAAATAATGTACATATCTATAATGATTTATATAGCCTTGTAAGGCCATAGGTTGGATTTAACTGCTTGAAAGTTTGGCTAGTGTCCATTTTATAGAGGAAACTCAGCCGGAAAAGTTCTGTCAGAAATCCACGATGAGTTAGACTCCCCGTAAACCCTTACATTCGAGGACAAATGTTCTAAAGGGGGGAAGGGTGTTACAACCCATATTTTTATTTGTTAGCTTACGCCGTAAGTTAGTCTACGTAGGTCCGAGAAGATATTATCTTTGAGATGATAAGAATTTAGTCCTATTGGTCTTAAATGATTCAAGGGTGTATAAGAGTGGTTAACAAGTACTAGAAGTTAAACGAATCAAGGATGTTGTAACTCGTATTTTCGGGTAAATCTAGAGGTGATTAATATTACCAAGAGGTTTTAAGGTATTTGAATCATATAATATCCATTTCATAAGTCTTGAAGTCAAACGAGTTATGAAACAGAAGTCGACAAAAGTGATCGCAACTTACGTTCACAATTTTACTCATACTTATGTCACTAAGTTTTTCTCCCAATTTGAGTGGAATTACGGGGGTGATATACCCACAAAATTCAAGGTCTATGAGTCTAGTTTCTAACGCATTAAACCGTTTGTCGATACGATCTCCGAGTTGAGAGATATTCGCGTTAATGCGAGACTGCGGCAAGTAGCTCTCTGTGGGGCCCACATAGGCAGTTAAGACTTGTAGATGTATATAACACGCCTCAACCCCGTTTTAAGTCATTATTTTTTAGTGTATGCAGACCTTATAACACTAAGAACACTCTCTCAAGGTTCTCTCATGATCCAAGACTAAAACAAAGGGCAAACAACACAAATCAAGTGTCGGGAATCCCGCGGCGCTAGTAAGTTGCTTGTTCTTCTTGTTGTTGCTGATTTTTGTGTTGTTACAGCTCGTGTGGGAGGTTGTTTTAAGTTTTTTATATTCTGTAAAATACTCCCTCAATCTTTAATATCAACCCTATGTGATTTCAAGCATTCTAAAGTGGTTCTAGTGCCGAAAAACCCTAATTGATTGCTAGCTTCGCTCCCTTGTTCTTGTGGCAGCATTGGAGGGATATTTCGTGGTCAATTAAGGTCAAATTGGAGTTTTTCTTTCTGTTTAAAGGTAAGTAACCTCTTACCCTACATGTATTTAAGATTATCCAAGTTACGGCTTAGTCGTCGAAGTTAGAACTTGTAAGATATATGTCGAAAGGCTTGCTAGTAATGTTGTTGGTTGGTGGACTGTTTTGGGAGGCTCAATATGATTATTATTGATGTTGTTTGGGATGTTTGGTGATTTTTTTAACTTGTGTGAAGTCATATAAATAGGGTAGGTGCTGTCCGTTTCATCGTAAAATAGGTTACGGTTGATACATAACTGTTACGACGCTTAAACGATAGTAATAGTGTCATTTCTCTTATTGTAGACTAAGGAGTCGTGGCATTTTCATAGCTTGAGATTGGGCAGTATATACAAGGTATGCGAGGCTATCCCTTTCCTTCTTTTGCGCGACTCCGATTGTACATAATGTAGTGAACGAGCTTCCAAAGGTACTCCACTCTTAGAAGCTAGCAGTACTTATATCGTTTCCCTTCTTATGGAACGATTGATTTTGATGTTATTTCTCTTATTCTTATGTTATCAATGTTGTTGGTACTTCCTGATTCTTATTAGATTCTTGATGAAGAGTTAATCCTAATAACGTGTACGGAGGATATCCACCTTACGTCACTCCAAAAGGTTCAAAATGTGATTCTAATGAGTCCAGCACGCATCATATATATGTATCTATTTCACTCTACCGTGCCGCGCTATAGTTAGCCGGGTATGGCACCTATTGTGCAACCACTGATCAGTTGGGTTTTACCAAGCTCCACGTGGCCAGGTACGATTCTACTGAGCCTTATGTTGGCCGGGTACATTTTTACCGAGCCTATTAGGGCCAGGTACGATATGATGATAATGATGCCCACAGAGGCGTATCTTTTAAAAGTTTATGTGTATATATATATATATATGCATCATGCATTCATGTCAGTAGCCCTCAGAGGTACCTAGATGTTATAGGTTGTATATTCTCTATCCCTTTTTACATTATTGTTCTTACTTATGCTTTCCTGCCTTACATACTCAGTACTTTATTTGTACTGACGTCCTTTTATTTGTGGACGCTGCATGTCATGCTGCAGGTCCAGATAGACAGGCAGGCGAAACTCCCCCACCATAGTAGGCTGCCTAGTTCAGCGGTTATTGGCGAGATCCCTTCTCCGGACTTGCTGTGGTCTTGGTATGCATTTTTGTTTTAGGCGTTATGGGTATGTTGGGGCCCTGTTCTGGCAATGTTGCAGCACTTACGTTCCTTTAGAGGCTCATAGGCAGGTGTCGACTCATGTATAGTTTGCATTTACTTGTCAACTAATTTTTGTTGTATAGTCTCTCATGGCAGCTTGTCAGCTCGTACCTTATACGTAGCTTCATGATAGCCTTGTCGGCTCATGATATATATGTTCATGGCATTGTCTGTCATTGTTGGTTGTTTAGGATTCATGTCTACCATTTATACTGATCTCGTCAGCCGTTATAGATAATAAGAAAGGTTAGATAAAATGTGCATTGGTGCTCGGCAAGTATGGCCCGGGTGCCAGTCATGGCCCTCCGGCTTGGGTCGTGACAGTAATCCCGGTGCCTGCGCTTTCAACATCGAAAAGTAGGGAAACGATCAAATAAGAAGAAACTAAATAGCAAATTAATGATACTGGCCTCATCCAAATAGGAAAAATAGGAGGAGCACGGAGCAGATGATGAGGATAAGTATAGTATCCCGAGATCTTTTGTAACACCCGACGACACTAACGCCACCAAATCGATGATCGAGGAGTTGGAGCAAGTTATATTGATCGAGCACCTAGCGGATCGAAAGTTGTACCTAGGCACAGGGTTAACCCCCGAGCTCAGGATAAAACTTATTGATTTTCTTAAAGTTAATGCCGATTGTTTCACATGGTCCCATCTAGACATGACATGGATTCCACCGGAGGTAACCACTCACAAATTGCGCTTGGATCCAAAGTTCCTTTTGGTTAAGCAGAAGAGAAGGCCACTGTCCGAGATCAAACACGCATTCATCAAGAACAAGGTATCTAAACTTCTGAAAAGAGGTTCCATCCGGAAAGTTAAATATCCGGATAGGTTAGTTAACGTAGTAGTCATTCCTAAAGAGGGAAATAAACTTAGGATGTGTGTAGATTATAAGGATCTAAACAAGGCATGTCCAAAGGACTCTTTCCCTTTGCCTAATATCGATCGAATGATCGACGCAATGGCCAGACACGAGATACTGAGTTTCTCGATGCCTATTCCAGGTACAACCAAATTCGGATGGACCCGCGCAATCAAGAAAAGACTTCTTTCATAACCAAATTCGGCACCTACTATCATAATGTAAAGCCGTTCAGGTTAAAGAACGTCGATGCCACGTACCAACGCCTAGTCAAGCGGATGTTCGAAGAAGAAATAGGGAATTCAATGGAAGTTTATATGACGATATGTTGGTTAAGTACCTACGAGCATTGGACCATTTGAAACATTTGCAGGAAACCTTCCACATATTGAGAAAGTACAACATGAAGCTAAACCCGGTGAAGTGTGCATTTGGGGTCAGCTCGGGCAAGTTTCTCGGATTCATGGTATCTAACCGAGGAACATAGATCAACTTGGACAAAATAAAGGCCATAGAGGACATCACCGTAGTTAACAATGTCAAGGTAGTACAAAGACTGATCGGGCGAATAGCCACATTGGGCTGGTTCATCTCGATATCGTCGGATAAAAGCCATCGTTCTTCTCACTATTGAAAAAGAAGAACAACTTCTCTTGGACCCCGGAATCCAGCAAGCTTTAGGAGAACTCAAGCGATACCTATCGAGCCCTCTCCCCCCCTCCTTCTGCACACTCCGAAGGCGGACGAACAGTTGTACCTCTACTTGATGATTTCCGAGGCGGCGGTAAGTGGTGTCCTAATCCAGAAAGAAGAAGGTACATAATTTCCTATTTATTATGTTAGTAGAACACTAGGAGATGCCGAAATAAGGTATCCTCACCTAGAAAGATTAGTGCTCGCCTTACTAAGCGCTTCTAGGAAATTAAAATCGTACTTCCAATGCCACCCCATATGTGTCGTGACCTCCTATCCATTGAGGAATGTCATGCATAAACCCGAGCTCTTAGGCCGGTTGGCCAAATGGGCTGTAGAAATTAGTAGTATTATATCGAGTATAAACCTCGGACTGCCATAAAATCTCAGATTTTGGCGGACTTTGTGGCCGACTTTACGCCGGCTTTGATACCCGAGGTCAAAAAGGAGTTACTGCTCACTTTCGTATTAACTCAAGGATCTAGACCCTATTCATAGATGGTGCCTCTAACGCGAAGGGGTCCAGGCCTGGTATCTTATTGAAACCCCCTACGGGTAACGTAATTAGTCAGTCCATTAGAACTGTAAAATTGACTAACATCGAAGCCGAGTATGAGGCTATGATTGCAGGTCTAGAACTGGCTAAGAGCCTGGGGGCCGAAGTGATCGAAGCCAAATGTGACTCCCTCCTTGTCGTGAATCATTCAGCGAAACGTTCGAAGTAAAGAGGAACGGATGAGAAGGTACTTGGACAAGTTGCAGGTGACCTTATACCAATTCAAGGAATGAACTCTCCAGCACGTACCTCGGGTTCAAAGTAGTGAGGCCGATGCACTGGCCATCTTTGGGGCCGTCTGTCGACTCCAATGAATTCGACTTAGGGATAGTGGTACAACTGATGAACTTGGTAGTAGAAGAAGGTCACACCGAGGTAAACTCGACAAGCTTGACTTGGGATTGGAGAAAAAAATACTAGACTACCTGAAGAACGAAAAATTGCCATTGGATCCCAAAGAATCGAGAGCCCTGTGCACCAAACCTGCTAAGTTCAGCTTGGTCGAGGGGAAACTATTTAGAAGATCCTTTTTCGACCCACTAGCTATGTGCTTGAGTCCAGGAGAGACTAACTACGCCATGAGAGAGGTCCACGAGGGCACTTGTGGGAACCACTTGGGAGCAGAATCCCTGGTTCGAAAGTTAATCAGAGTCGCTTACTACTGAACAAGATGGAGAAAGATGCAAAAGACTTCGTACGAAAATGTACGAGTGTCAAAGACACGACCCTAATGATTTATCAACTGGGAGAGATGCTTCACCTGGTCCTATCGCCATGGCCATTTCTGAAGTGGGGTATGGACATCGTCGGTCCCTTGCCATGGGCGCCCGGTAAAGCCCAATACATACTACTCATGGCCGATTACTTCTCCAAGTGGGTCGAGGCTCAGGCGTTCGAAAAGGTTTGGGATAAAGAGGCCATTGACTTCATCTGGGATCACATAATATGTCGGTACGGGATACCGACCGAGATCATTTGCGACAACGAAAAGCAATTTGTCGACAACAAGGTAAGTAACTTTTTCGAAGACCACAAAATCAAAAAATATTATCAACACCTTACCATCCTAGTGGGAACGAAAAAGCGGAGTCAATGAACAAAACTATACTCCAAAAATTGAAAAAGAGACTGACCAATTCGAAGGGAAAGTGGAATGAAATCTTGCCCAAAGTCTTGTGGGCATATCGAACGACTTCGAAGTCAAGCACCGGAGCGACCCCATTTTCTCTAGTCTACAGCGTGAAAGCCTTAATCCCCGTCGAGTTGAGGGAATCGAGCCTCAGGTTCCAGTATACTACTAAAATGTCAAACAGTGAGGCCATGACCGCGATTTTGGACTTATTGGACGAGAAGCAAGAAGCTGTCCTGGTCCGGTTGGCTGCCCAAAAGCAGCAAGTGGGGAGGTACTACAACCGAAGAGCTCACCTTTGACATTTTCAAGTCAGGGATTTGGCGTTAAGGAAAGTAACGCTACACACCAGGAACCCAAATGACGGGAAACTAGGCCCAAACTGCTAAGGACCATATAGAGTTGTCGGAATAATCGAGAAAGGTACATATAAACTCAAGTCGAGAAACGGTATACAACTACCGAACAACTGGAACGTGGCACACTTAAAGCAGTACTACTGCTAAGGTATGAGCACAATTCCCTTTTTAAATTTGTTATATTACGGATTAACTTGTGCAGGTACTCGGCCAAGGGCAAATGTGACTATTAGGTATGAAAATACGTGTTGTACTCTTTCTCCCTTGAACCATTTTTTTCTCGAAGTGATTTTTAATGAGGCAACACTAAACGTGAAACCTTAGTTTCGAAGGCTGGCCTAAAGCCAGAGTTGCTGATCACCCACAGTGGACCAACAGTATTCGAGCCCTCAGGAGTTCGACCTCAGATACTGGGGGCCATTACCCCCAAGTTAGGATCCTTAGAAGGTGTTATTACTTAATAGTAAAAGCCAAGGATTGGTAATTAGGATTCATTGTAAGGGCCAAATGGTCAAACGAACCGTACCCATCTACCCTACTCTTGCCATGGCATAAGGCTTATGTGCCTCCGATTATGTGTTCTACGTGCAAAGCAATGAAAGAAATTTACCCTCTATATTTTATCACTATGCATTTTATACCATCAATACATTCGTTGAATTTACTTAGAACAAAGAACGGATCCTTAATCCTAAAGCCTACGGGCTACCCCAACTCGAGGACTGCCGTCCGATAAAAAGATCGGATAGCTCGGGCTATCGAATCCTAGAGGCACCAAGCCTATTAGGTAGAGCCTGAACATGAAAGGCTACAGCCAACCTAAAATGGCTCGAAGACGTCCAAGTCCGTAGAAAGTAAGCCCTTACATATGATTAAAACCTATTAAAAGGTTATCCTCGGCAAAACACCATCGTGTATGACTAAAACACTCAAGTGTCTTAAAGGCCTTCATTTTTTATCAAGAATTCGAGGCCTAAACAACTCGAGATTATTATCGAAACCGAGCCTTATTTGGGCTTTCGAAGAACGGGTACTCTAGATTACGTCCAATTCTATGTTAAGGCATTAATGACGATCGTCAAATAGATAATTGCAAATAGATGCTGAACAATAAAAGACATAGTGCTACCGAAGGGATAATTTTTTATATATATTCCAAAAAGTATTTACAAAGGCACGATAAAACAACCTCAAAATAAACAGAAAAAAGATATACAATAGAAAATAAAAAAATAAAAAAAATAAAAAAATGAGAAAGAAAAGCTAAGGAATCTTACCTTCTCGAGCAGTTTGGCATGCTCAAAAGCTAAGCCTCCTTTTGAGCTTTTTCCAGCTCGGCTCGAAGAATAGGGAGATCCTTGAAGGCCTCATCTTTTTGCTCACTGAGAACCCTATACATGTCCTTCTGCCGGACTTGCTCCTTGAGCTCGAACCTGAATTGGCTGAACTCTATTCGAGATCGATGGCTTTCATGGTGGAGCACTAAAGCCTGAAAAACAAATCAACAAGATCATCAGAATATGCTAAAGTTCAATAAGGTGCACGAAGGGCAAAAGGAAAGGAAAACTTACCCGGCTTAGTGCCCGTTGTGCCTCATTGAAGAGGCTCGATGTGCTCACTTCGTTCATCTTCGCCTGGTCCTCTTTGGTCACCGAGCAACGAAGATAGCTATCCACCCCCACCGAAGCAGATAGCACCCAGGTGTCCGCTAGGATAGTAAACACGACCAATCTTTTACGGTCGAGATCCACGCTCGGAGCAGGGAACTACCTCACCAGCTTCGGGCACGAGCTCAGCTCACCAGCTCCCGACGACATGTACTTTTTTGGGATCTCCAGATGACCTAACCCAAAACAATCCTTCAATGCGGCCATGTCCACACAGTCAAAGACATGTTGAGGGCCTCGCCTGCGGCGGATGCTGTCTCATTTGGCTTCTCCATGACGGCCTAAGCCTCGTCGAATAAAGACTCTGTATGGGGTGGCAATTCCGCAATGACGACGACACCAGCAACTTCCCTCGGAGCAGGGATGGATTCTCGGGAGACCGTAGCCTCAGATTTTTCCCTCTAGCTCCCAGGCTAAAGAGGGATCGGCCTCAGACCGTTACCTTCTTCTTCTTGGATTTGGCATCCGGGGAGCCAGAAGATTTCCTCTTTTTTCTCTTTTTCTCCTCCTGTCAAGCAGCTCCAGGTTGTTCCGAAGCTGAGGGCTTATCTTTTTTTTTGGGTAAATATGTTGTTATTATTTCTCAAAATTCAAAATGTACATAAACGGAGGGGGACATGAACCTTACCTCCCCAAAAAAGTACATGTACCTTGTCTTTTTAAAGGTACCTAAAGAGTGATAGATGGTTAGCAGTTGTGTGTGTTTGATCCTATTTCCTTGGTGATCAAACATGTCTAAATATGTCCGACCTAATTTGATGTAATGGCTATCTATCTTATAATAGTGATAGATAGTCATATGTACAAAAACGATGTGAGGTAAGGCTAGGTCGACTATAATAATTACATGTATTCCTACTCCTATTGAAAGTGTGATAAGTATCTTCCTTGATTTGTCGCAAAAGCTTTTGGCAATGGATAGATATTGACTGAGAAGTGGATCATGTGTCCATTGATCCCTTTTGTTCTGGCCCAGTCGAAAGTTCTTTGCAAAAAAAGTCCATTTTCCCTGGTGGTGGTATTGTCTGCTGTATGTCGAAATCTGCTTGAAAGTGTCCTGCTTCTTGTGGAAGCTACTGTGGCTTCTCTGATTGCTATTGTTTCTGCTGTCCCTGAAAGTTGTTCTTCCCTTATGTAGTTGCTGGCTTAATTCCAGGTCATCCTGCTGCTGCTGATGGCATCTGTTGCTGTTGATGTTGTTGTCCTGTGCTTTTGTTACTGCTTCTCTGCTAGTGTTTCTGTGTGCTGTATTGTTGCTGGGCACTGTTGAGAATTGGACATGATTTGTGTTGTTGTAGTTTCTGCTAATTTTGGCCTGGTGTCTGCTTATGTATGGAATCCTATTTCTAGAGGCAGTGAGGCTGCTGAGGCTGCTGGTATTTGATGCTGCATCTGTGGTAGAAAGGGGCCTGTTGAGAGGTGTTTTTGATGGTTTAGTGTGTGTTTTGTTACTGACTGTAATGCTGGTGACTGTGTTGTTTGCTCTGCTATTGTCTTTGCTAAAAATGTTGCAGTTATTGTTCATGTTGTTCCTGGTGTATGGGTAATCTTGTCTAGTGTTGATCCAAAGGAAGTATTTCAGGGTAGTGTGTTTTGAGGTTTTGTTGCTCCTGTGTGTACTGTTGTTTGTATAGGAATAAGGTGATTGATGCAATTGCATTAGACTGAGCACCGGGGGTGCTAATACCACACAATGCAATTGCGCCAATAACCTTAGCCTATAAGAACAGTTCTTTGCAATGTTGATGCTGCTTTTGTTGCTGGTATCCCTGTATCTGTTATGTTTGTTGCAGTTGTTACTGATGTTGTTGCAATTGATGAGTTTCTGATGCAATGTTTCCTTGGTTAGCTGCTGGTTGGACCATTGTGTGCTATTGTTGCTGCCTTCTCTTGAATGCTTATATTCAAAATTGCTGAGTCCATTGCTTCTGTTGTATCTGTTTTTGCTTGCTTTGCTGTTTGTCTTTGACATTGCATATCTGTGTTGCTGATACTTGTGTTGCTGGTTCTTGAATATTCTTTTTTTCTTGACTTTCCCTATGTTTCTTATATCTGTTCCTGCTATCCTCAGGTGTAGTGTTTGTGCTAAATTGTTGTGAGAGTGTTGTTGGCCTTGTTGTGCTGATTTTGTGCTTAAGCTATGTTTCAGTTCACCAATCTTGCTGATCCTCTGATGTGTTGTCGTTGTAGCCTTGTTGTTGTGCCTCTGCTGTTTGCCTGAAAGCTGTTGCTGGTGTTGCTGAGTGCAGTTAAGTATTTCTGAGTGTTAAGCTTTTGTGTTGCTGTTTCTGCAATTTTGCTGCTGGTGTAACAGGTTCCTTTGCTACATTGGGGCTGCCTTGCCATGCTTTGTGTATCTGCTGTTGCTGTTGCCATGTTGTTGAACCAGATTACTGCTGCTGGGATTGTTTCTTCTTCTGTTAATTTTGGCTTCCTTGATGTGTTCAGTTTCTGCTGATCTCTGCCAATGAGATTGCTGTTGTTGGGTAGTTTGTGGACTCTTTGTTGGTCCAGCTATCACTTTCCTGATGTTGCAAACTGTCACTAGCTGTACAGATTGATGTTCCCTATTATTTGCTCTATTGATTTTGCTTTGTTTCCTCCAAGCTTTGTTCTGCTGTCCTGAGGTGTCCAGAATCCTGCACATAAGAAAGCACTGGTTAGTGGCTAAAATGATCAAAAAATTACTGCTACGTTTTTCCTGGCAATCCTGTTTGCTTTGTACAAATTTACAGGATTCTTGTCTTGATATGAACTGGTGTGATGTGCTGCTTTTCATTTGGCCAGTTTCACTCTTGTGTATGGGCATTGCGTTTTAGCTGCATTTAGGATTTTCCTGCCTACTGAGTCAAGTTGACTGAAGTGGTGACACTCTATTCTCCCAAAGTCAAGTGCATAGTTTGCAAGGTGGTCCGCCAGCTTGTTTCCTTCCCTATAAGTGTGTGATACTATTAGAGCAAGAGATTCTTTAAGTTGGAGGATTTCCTCAATTTGATCCACTATGCACCAGGGTGGCTTCCATAATCCATTGATGATATTGTTTAGAAGCATGGAATCTGTTTGCAGCCATATGTTTGAGTAACCTTGTGTGCTGCAGAATCTTAAGGCTTCATGAATGGCTGTTGTTTCTGCGACTGTGTTTGTTCCCTCCATGCATTCTGTGCCAAGTGCGTATATTAGGTCTCCTGTTTCATTTCTCACACAAAAACCTATTGAACTTTTTCCGGGGTTTCCTTTTGATGCTCTATCTGTATTGATCTTTATCCATCCCGGCAAAGGAAATTCCCAGTTGACTGTTTTGTAGCTTAATCTTGGAGTGTAGTTCTCAAGCATGTGTAGAAGGTCCTGCCATTTGTGTGGGGCATTGATTCCTGGCTTTCTGGTGTGAACTAGTGTTTGCAATGTTGTGGAGATTTGGTAGATTACTCTACCAGTTGTGACTGGTTCCCCATGCTTGTAACTGTTTCTTCTTTTCCATAATTCCCATACAATGCATGATGGAAGTACCTGCATTATTAGCTTCAGTCTGTTGACTGTTTGCATTGTCCAGCATCTTGTTATTGTGTGATGAAAAGTTATGCCTTCAATTGAAATTCCTGCTCTTTGCAGGAAGTATTTCCAAACCTTAGTGGCAGTTTTTGAGGTGTAAAAGAGATGGACCATGCTTTATTCCTTTGGTTCAGTGCAGCACCAGCATTTTGAAGGCAGTTGATATCCCCATCTTTTCAGGATATCATCTAATGGTAGTTTTGCCCTCCAGACTCTCCACATGAAAAAGGCAATTTTGAAAGGGAGTCCCTTTACCCAAATCATATCATATGCTCTTCTAGGATCTTCTCTTTTCCTCAGGTATTCCCATGCAGTTTTGACTGTAAATTCACCTTGTTCCTGAAGCATCCAGTATGGTGTGTCCAAAGTGTCTTCCATTCTTGGGGGTTTTATTGAGGTGATTATGTTCTCTAACATTTCCTGTGGCAAGTGTTTTGATAGTTGCTGCATATTCCAGTTTCCATTTTGTACCGTGTTGTTCACATTGTGGAGAGTTTCTTCGATTGGGAAGTTTGCTGGTACTAGGAAGTATAGTGCTCCTTGCCTAGTCCAGTTATCATACCAGAAGAGTGAGGATCCCATTTTGAGTTGCCAGGCAATTTGGTGTTCTATGATCTCTCTGCATTCTATCATTTTCTTCCAGGCTTCTGATCCTCTCTTCCATGGAACAGTTAATGCATTGTGTTTTTTGCAGTATTTTTATGTCATGAATGCACTCCGGAGGCTGGGCTTAGTTCTGAAATTCCACCACAGCTTGCAGAAGAGGGCCTTTGATATGTCATGAAGAGATCTGAATCCTGCCCCTCCTTCCTCCTGGGGTAGACATAGATTGTTCCAAGATGACCAGTGTCTGCTACTGCCTCCTATAGTGCTACTCCAGAAGAATTGTGCAAAAAGCTTGTGTATGTTGTTGATTACTTGCTTGGGGGGATTCACTGCTGATAGTAGATGCACTGGCATGCTTTGCAAAACATGTTTGATCAAGATGGCTCTGCCTCCTATAGAGAGTAGTTTTCCTCTCCAGGGTTGCAATCTATCTTGTATCTTGTTCATGATATCTTGATAGTATATGATTCTTTTTCTTGAGTAGTAAATGGGGCAGCCTAGATAGGTGAAAGGGAAGTTCTGTCTTCCAATTCCTGTGATCCTTTCTGTTCTTGTTACTGCCTCTGGTGCGGCTGAATGATGCATGTAGATAGCAGACTTGTTCCTGTTTATTAGCTGACCTGAAGCTGCTTCATATGCATTTAGTGTTTCCATTACCAGTTGTAATGAATGAGCCTCTGATGATAAGAAAATGATCATATCATCTGCATAGGATAGATGATTGATTCTTGGACTTCTTCTGGGCATTCCAAAGCTTTTGAAGCAGGGGTTTTGGTGGAGTGCGTTTAGTCCCTTTGAGAGTGCTTCAGCAGCAATGATGAATAATGTGGGTGATAAGGGGTCTCCTTGTTTGACGCCTCTTGTTGATTTGAAAAATCCTTGAGGTTGGCCATTGATGAGGATTGAATACCAATTGTTGCCCACAATGTCGAAGATCATGCCAATGAAGGTTTCATTGAAGCCCATTTTCCTAAGAAATTTGTTTATGTATAACCAAGATATTCTGTCAAAGGCCTTGGTCATATCCAGCTTGATAACCACATTTTGACCTGCTTTTATTCTTTTCCCAATGTCAGTGATGATTTCCTGTGCGAGGAGGACATTTTCTACTATTGTTCTGCCTTTCACAAAACCAGCTTGTTCAGGGAGATTAGAGATGGTAGAATGACCAACATTTCATGTATGATTCTCGAGAAGATTTTATTAATGAAGTTGCTAATACTTATTGGTCGCAGATCAGTAAATGTCTCTACCTCCTTCTTCTTTGGTATGAGGACAAAATTTGTGTGTGTTATGCTATTGGGCAGTTGTCTTCCTGAGAAGAAAGTTGTGACCATGTTTTGTATGTCTTCCCCTATGATTTCCCAACAGGATTGATAGAATGCACCTGTGAATCCATCTGGACCTCCTGCACTGTCTTTGTTCAGGCTGAAGACTGCTTGCTTGATTTCTTCCTTTGTTGGAAGCCTGGTCAGCTCTGCATTTTGTTGTAGTTCTATCACTTGCTGGATGTTTTCCAAGATTCTGAAGTCTGTGGGAGTAGTTCTCTCAGTGAATTGATCCTTGTAGAAGGAAATGGCTTCCTCCACAATCTGTTCCTGTTCATCTAGCCAGATGCTAGCATTGTTTTGGATTTCTTCTTAACTGTAACCTTTTCCTTCTGCCATTGACTTGAGCATGAAAAAATTTGGTATTTCTGTCTCCATCTTTAAACCAGGACATTCCTGCTTCTTGTTTCTAGAATTGTTCTTCTATAGCTAGGTGCCTGATCAGTTGTGCTTGTACCTTTGTAGTTTTTCTCTGTTTTGCGCAGTAGGTCTCTCCTCAAACTGTTTTTCATGGACTAGAACCACTTCCTCCATGCTTGCTATATTCTGAAAGATATCTCCAAAAGTAGCCTTGCTCCAAAGGGATAGAGCTTTCTTTAGTTTTTTTTAACTTGTAGCTGAAGATGATGAATGGATCTCCATGGAAATCCGCTTGCCAATTCTCCCTAACTACTGCTTCAAAAGTACTCTGCTTGGTCCAGAAGTTGAGGAATTTGAAAGGTTTCTTGATTGTTCTTGGCATTTGGTCAAATTGTATTAGTAGTGGGCTGTGATCTGATCCAATCTTGGGAAGATGTGTGACTTCTATTGTTGGGAAAAGTTTCTGTAGCATTTGGTTTGCTAAGCATCTGTCAAGCCTTTTGAAGATGCATTCCTCATCTGCTCTCCCATTCCACCAAGTGAAGATACTTCCTTTGAATCCCAGGTCTGTTAGGCAGCTGATGTTGATGCAATGGTTAAAGTCATCCACTTCATTGAAAGGGACAGGGAGGCCTCCATACTTCTCTTCTTGATCACATATGACATTGAAGTCACCCCCCACTAACCAAGGACTTGTGATTGTTTGGGATAGATCAAAGATTGAATCCCAAAGTTCTATTCTTTCAGTTTGTGTGCACTTGGCATAGACAAGTGTGAGGATTATTTCCATCTTTGTCACTGTGTGAAAGAGCTTCAGAGTGAGTTGTTGAGTTGAGTCTGAGAGCAATGTGACCTCATAGGTATTGTCCATAAAAACCCATATTTTGTTTGACACATTTGCTATTGCTTGTGTCGTGCCAATTCTTCTCCTGTATTGCTCCAATTTCCTGAGTTGCTGCTTTGGTTCCATGATGCCAATGAACTCAAAGTGATGCTTGTTATGAAGGGTGATTAATCTTTCAAATGCTTGCATTGTATTGACTGATCTTATGTTCCATATGATGGCATTCATTGTCTTCTGTTAACGTATGTTAATGCTCTTTTAGGTTGGAACTTTGTTGATGAAGAGCTGTTGTTGTCTTTGGGTTGATTCCTTTGGGGGTTCCCTAGTCCAGCTAATTTTTTAATTTGAACTGGTGATAGGTCTCCCTGCCTTGCTATGTTTTGGAGGTTCTGTGAAATGTTCTCGTCATCCATGTCCTTGCCTGTTGTTTCTGTTCCTTCATTTCTGACTGTTATTGTTGTTGATAGATTCCTGGGCCTGATGATCGCTTGCAATTGAGCTCTTATTATTCCTTTCCTGATGAGTGGGTCCTGGCCAATTGATTCACCCATTATTGTGTAAGATGGAGTCCCTTGGTTTCTGCTTGCTTCCTTTTGTGGCTTCTTTACAGTAGTGTTGTCAGTATCTTCTTCATCACTTTGCATTCCTTCTGGGATTTCACCTTCCTTTGAGCATTCCTCTAATTGATCTGCCCATAATTTTCCTAGGATTTGCTCTGCTTGTCTGATTGCATTTGTCACTGTTTGCTCTGCAGGCTTTGTTCTGTTCTGAGCATTGATTTTCATTGAGTGAACTTGTTGAGGGTTGTTTGCAAGGTCAGATTTATTGTAGAAACTCTTCATAACCCACTGTGAGGTGGATTCTTTAAACTTCTACTGTCTCCCTGCCCCTGCTTGTTATTCTTCCTGTGCTGCTACCTTGTTAATCCTTGTTTGTGGAGTACTCTCCTGGTGGTTGCAAACATTCCTCTTTGTTGATTGATTGCCAGTCTGAATACCAGTTTCTTCCAGTGTTTCCATCTGACAGTTGAGTTTGTGCAAATGATCTTCCTGCATGGGTGGTAGGTCTTCTACTTGATTATGCACTTCATCTATCAGGTACTCTGGATGGATTTTTTTCTTTGTTATCCCTGCATTGGCTTGCTTGCTTAGTTTGGGATTCTATTTTGTGATTTCTTATTCCCCATTTTAAGTCGAGGCTATGATTCCATCTGTTGCTAAGTAGCTGTTGTGTGCTGCTGGTATGTCTCTGTAGTATGCAGCTGGTGTGTCACTGCTGTGTACTGCTGGGGTGTCACTGCTATGTGCTGCTGGTAGGTCCATGTAGTTTTCAGTCCTTAGTTGCTTGGCTTGGTCTGTTGGTACTGATTTTGTACCTGTTGATGTTGATTCTCCTATGAGACTCTTCCTTGTCCTGCAGCTATTGTTTTCTGTGTTCAAAGTGCTTGGCTGGTGATGTTCACTGTGTTCAAATGGTTGTTGTTGTGTGCTACTGGTGTGTCATTGCTGTGTTCTGCTGGTGTGTCTCTGTTGTATGCTGTTGGCTGGTCCATGTGGTCTACTGTCCTTAGTTGTTTGGCTTGGTCTGCTGGTACTGATTTTGTACCTGTTGATGTTGATTCTCCTATGACACTCTTTCTTGTCCTGCAGCTGTTATTGTCTGTGTTCAAAGTGCTTGGCTGGCTGACTTGGCTGGTGATGTTCACTGTGTTCAAGTGGCTGTTGCTGTGTGTTCAAATGTCTGTTGCTGTGTGCTGCTGGTGTGTCACTGCTGTGTGCTGGTGGCAAGTCCCTGTATTTTTCAGTCCTTGGTTGCTTGGCTTGATCTGTTGGTGTTGATTTAGTACCTGTTGATGGTGATTTTCCTGTGACACTCTTCCTTGTCCTGCAGCTATTAGTGTCTGTGTTCAGAGTGCTTGGCCGGTTGACTTGGCTGCGGTTGCTCACTGTGTTCAAAAGACTGTTATTGTTCTCATTGTTCTCAGTGTTAATTTCTGTATCCTTCTCATTGTTCTCAGTGTTAATTTCTGTATCCTCAGTTTCATGTACTTCAATAGAGAGAGTGTCTGCTGCATTGACATTACTTTCTATTGCTATTTCCTTGTTAGGTTCAGTGTGTTCAGTGTCTTGAAATTCAGCAGTAAGTTCCTCTGTACCATTGACATTGCCTTGATCTAATCATTGAAATTTGTTTGTGACAGGGACCTGCTGAGGATTCTTATTAGCTGATTCTTTTTGTTTCCCTTGTTTGTGGATTGCCTTGTTGTGCATTCTATTGTCCTTGACTTCTTTCCATTGAGGGCCATTGTTGCCTACTACCTTACCACTTGACAAAATTAGCATTGGGTGTTCTTTTACTGTTAAATCTTTTCCTTTTGTTTTCCTATACTCTGTTTGCCTTTGTTCTGCAGCAGTGTCTGTGTCTAGGATTTCCGGATGTAGCTTCCAACATTCAATCATTTCATGCCCTTGAATTTTACATTGTTTACAATATTTTGGGAGGTAGTCATACTGTATTTTGATCCATTCAGTTCTGGTTTCCCCAGTTGATTCATTTTCTATGTCTAATCTAACCCTTTGGGGCAATTCCGCTAGCAAATCCACTAAGACTGTAACTCTTGCACAACTTGGCCTTGTTTTGTTTATTGTAGCTGCATCCAGGTGCAATGGCTTGCCAACAGCAGAGGTGAGGGAAAATAAGCACTCCTTTACATAATAAGTGGGAAGCAAATGTGGGAAGGAAATCCATGCCATAGCCATCGACGTTTCTTCTCCAAACTTGAACTTTGTATCATAAATGAACTGCCTCATCTGATATTCGAAGCCATCTTTGGCTTTGAGGTAGTATGTGTTTTTTGAAGTGATTTTTATGGAATCTTCCCACAAAGTTAATCTAATAAGTACATGTTTATCTCGGAACAAACCAATGTTACACTCACCTCTGATGCCACATTGAATTGGAATGATTTTTCTGAGCTCCTGCAAATCCGGCCACCCGTATGAAAACTTACCCAATACCGCGAATTTCAGACCTTCTATGATGTTCATACGGGATACCTCAGCTTCAGTATATTTGATAATCGGTTGCCCATGCATGTATGTTGCCTTCTTAATCGGAATTGGTTCGATTCCTCCGCTAGGGTTTGAATTTGGACTGTTATTTAACATTGTTGGCTTGAGTAATTGAGAGTAATCTAGGGGTTTGTGAGTGGATGAGATGAGATTTGGTGCGAGTGTGATGTTTTGGGGTGGCCGGCCAGCCAGAGTTTCGCCGGCTGGCATCGCCATTGACAGCGTATGAAGGTTCTTCGAAGGTGTCGTCTCCTTCTCTCTCTATCGCCGGTGTTTCAAATAATTTGCAAGATTAGCTGAGGGATTATCAAGTGAGAACGGAATCTCGTCCTCGTCCAACGGATGAAGCTTAGTGGTATTGGGCAAATCTATGAAAGAAAAAAAACTTAGTGGAAATAACGGTTGAGTATGAAAGTAGACTTGTTCAGGAGGAGCACTCACCATGGGAACGGGCCTCCCACTTGTCCTTTGAAAGTTTGCACCATTCGCGCTCAAAGAACGATAGTTGTTCGCAGATCCCCTCGACCCACTCTTTGAAGCGAGGGACTGCATTGGGAACCCGGGCAACCGCTGCATGATGGTAGAAGCAAGAAATAAGAAAAAAGAACAAAAGAAATTCCAAGTGCTTAGAGGGGAAAGAAACTTACGGGCTGAGTTCCACTTTTCAGGGTACGGTAAGAATTTGGAGGGAATGAGATCTTCGGTTTTTACCCGAACGAATCTCCCCTGCCAGCCTCTATCCCGACCTTGATCGATGATCGAAAACGAAGCTTTTCTTGCTAGACGAACGAGCTTGATCAACCCCCTCAGAAAACTCGACACTGTAGAGACGAAGCAGGTGGTCGATGGTAAATCGAGGTGCTTCGGTGTTGGTTGACAAAATGGCGGAGGAGGATTATGATCCTCCAAAGGACGGGTGAATCTGCCAGAGGCAGACCTCGTACCTTTTGCAAAAGCTAAGGATTGTAGGGTCTATTGGGGCAAGTGTGAAGAGGTAAGTGTAAACACTTAGATACCCCTCCACGTGAGTAGTAATGTCCACATCGTGACCAGGGACTACCACTTATTTTCCCCCTAAGTTGCAGTCTTCTCGAACTGTAGGGAGTTCATCCTCGGTAATGGAGCATATGTACCTCCATACCCCCTCGCCTCGATCCTGTTGGCTAGAGGCTTTTGCGACCTTGAAGCCGTTCTCAATGGAGCAGCCTCCAGGGATGAAGCTCTTTAGGGGAGGTTCCGAGGCCACCTGAGGTACGGCCACCTCAACATTTGTGGCTGGGTTAAAAGTTGAAGGGAGGGTTTGTTGAGGCACAGATTTCGAAGTCTTAGTTATCAAATTCTGGGAAATATGGAGGTTTGAAGGCGAGGATGAAGATTTGAAGGTGAAGAAGAAGATTTGAAAATAAGGATGACGGTATGAAGGTCCGTTTTGAAGATTTAAAGGTAGAATATGAAAATTGCAAGATGGAAAGATGAAAATATGAAGATATATGATACAATGTATGAAGATTTGAAGGGGTTAAGAATAAGTGAAAAGTTCGGGGATAAATTAAGGAGCTCTGAAATCGGAAAGTAAAAAAGTGAAAAAAGGGACCGAAGCTTTTATAGAGAAAGGATAATCAATGCATGACATTTCACATTCGGGGACAGTCAACCGGCGGCTGACACGCGTCCGAAGTTAGAATGACACAACTGATGGGATGTTTCACTGACCCATCAACTCGATTGTAGCGTACGAAAGAAGGAACCGGGATTAATCCATCGCTTCGATAAATTTGTTCTCTAAAAAGCGAGGGGACTATCTGTGTACGGGTAAAATCGGGGGCAAAAGTTTCTCTTGATTATCCAATAAGGAAACAAGAGGGAAGCATGGCCCCACGTGACTATAGGCAAGGCCGAAGGACCCCTCGTATCGGAACCCGAGAGGAGTGAACGATGAATCTAGGCTCGGGCACGGTAAAATAACGGATCCAGACCAAGTAATTTTCTAAACCACGGGAGACGCGGAAAAGGTTATGCATGACAAGTAGGAAGCCATAATATTTGCCCTCAACTGGATATTACGGCGCGAATCGCGTCCAATATCGGTTGCGGATCGATATTTACCTAGAAAAGAAGATTTTTACCATATTTAGACTTGAATTATGACTGAAATTCCCCTACTATATAAAGGAAAAAGTTTCTGTTATTTTGCCACATTGTTGACACGCAAATCAAACCAATAAAAGTTTATTTTTCTCTTCTAGCTATTATTCAAAGTGTTCTTCAATTATTCTCTTCTTTATTCGCAACCGAGCTTATATCGAGGGTCCAATCGAGGACGAATTTCGCTGTTCAACTTAAGATCAAGCTTGATTATCATATTACAATTGGTTTGATCTTTCATTTTATCTTTAACTTAATTATTTGTTGCTCTTAAATCATTCGTATTAAATTAAATCACATATTCTTTAAACCGCGTACATATTTAATTGTTACTCATTTTTTAGAGTAAACAGAATGAATAAAATAGAAGAATGACGTTCTATCTTATAGTAAGTAGGTGTTTTTGCTTGAATAATATGAATAAAATATTTTTCCATTGAATGTTATCCGATGATAAATCATTGAACTTCTATCGCGGACTACGTTTCCATCGGATTCCATCCGGTACTGGTCACACACGTTGCATCTGGTATCAGTTGTTTCCCCCCTCGTCCTCTGCCTATCTTCGGCTTCACGTGTTATTTTACCATTCTACTACCTGTTATCAATCAATTTTACCCCATAGAAAGGGGTTAACTGACAAGGGATATGAGTTGCTGGAATTAGAATTGGAGAAAAAGAATATTCCGTAGAATAGAGATTAATTTACAAAAGAAAATAAGAAATAAACTTATATTTTTTATTTGTTTTCTTTGTTTGGTTCTTTTACTTCATTACTTTTTTTTTTTTTGGTTTTTGAAATTTTATTTTGAGCAAAATTAAAAATGTCAACTTTATGAAATAGAAGTGTCAACAGTTCATGTAAGAAATGAAATACTATGAAAAAATCTTAGAGGAAGAAGAAAAAAGCAGTAACATCACATCTCAGATTTCATTATTCCTGCATTGTCATTCTCTCTCTTTTTAATATAAATTGCTTCTTTTAGTAAACATTCCATTCTTCTAATCCAAGTTCACGTATGCTGATTTAAATGGGATATTACATGTATGTCAAACAATTAATTTTTTTAAGAGATAGTAGAATCATGAAAAGATATTTCATTAGTAAAAAGATTATATCAAAATTTAAGACATTAATTATGTAATTATATTTTAATTGTTTTCATGTTTGCGCGAAGCGCAGATTATAACTAGTACAATATAAAATATTGGTTCCAAAGAAAACCTTAGAGCCTGTTTGGAAAGCCACCCTGTAATTGAATTTGGGTGTAATTGGGTGTAATTACACAGTGTTAGTATGTTTGTATGACCAAGTAATTACCTGGTCAGCATGTAATTGGGTGTAATTACACTCTGTAATTCTCAAGGGGAGCTGAGAATTGCTGGTAATTACATGGTGTAATTAGCAGGTTATTTTTTGAATATCTTTTCTTTTTCTTTTTAATTTACTTTTTATTTTTGTTCTTATTTCTTTTTAAATTTTTAAATTTTTTTCTCAAATATAAGCTTTTACAATATTGATTTTTTATTTTCTTATTTCTTATTTTCCAACCTTTACTTCACGTGTTTCTATATAATTTCTCATAATTTGTTTGTTTCTTAATTATTTTTCTTTATTTTTGTTATATTTAGGTATGTTATTATTCTAATTTTTCTAAAAAGTTATACCTCGTAATCTTAGAAAGAATAAGTTATCCACAAACTTGACTTATAATGAGTGATGTCATTAAAGTTGAACTTTATTTTTGGATGAGGTTATGTGCAAACTTAATTATGTTAAACTAATAGATTACCTTTTAATATTTAAATAATATTTTTATTTTTCAAATTATTTTTTGTGATTCTATGTAGTTGCTCATATTATTTATTTTATTTTTATTTTCTTCATTTAGCATAGTTGTGCTATTATTCTATTTTTGATACTTTTTTTTTAATGTTTGAATTATATGAATTGTAAAAGCATGATGAAACTTTAATGCAATAGTAAAAGTTGTCAAGTTTTGAAATATTTAAGAGTAACATAAATATTAGAAAAGTGAGGGAATAATGAATTGCTTTCTTTCATAAAAATTAGCATATAATGAGTGATGCGATTAAAGTAGAATCTCATTGTTGAATGAGGTTATACACTTATGTTTTCTTTTCTTTTGAATCATATTACTTAAATTATGTTGAAAATTATTTTAGGTTATGTTGTAATTTTACCTAAGAGTATTATGTTAATTTTATTTTGGATTTTGAATTTTATGTTATATTTTCGCTTCCATTTTATTTGATTTATTAGTATTCACTAATTAATTCAGATTGCATGTTATTCATTTTTCAGTTAAAGTTAATAGATTATTTTTTCGTAAAATATTTGAGTAATGTTATGACATTATATTTATAAATATTAATCATTTTATCAAACATGCAGTCCATGATGTTTTTACAAAATATGTACTTTTAGTTCTTATAATTGATTAAAGTAAAATATCATTAATTTGAAAAAAATATATCAATTATTTTTACAATATTAGTTACAAATATATAATTAGTAATTAATATATTTTCAAGAAACAATATCTATCTTAAATGTCTAATTTAATATTATTTATAAAGGCGTATATTTGGTAAATCTTAACTTTTAATTTTTAATAATTAATTTTATATTTAAAATTCAATCTAACTATGTAATTATACTTGTGCAACCAAACAGTACACTTGTAATTACATTGTAATTATATTATGACAAACAAACAGGCCATCATGATTACAATACTGTGTGATTATTAGGCTGTGTAATTACTACCCTAGTAATTACACTAATTCCAATTAACAGATGGCTTTACAAACAGACCCTTAATGTTAAAGTAAACACTACTAGAAAACAGGTCAAAAGCGACCGAAAAAAGCGACCAAAGTTGGTCTCAATTTGTCCAAAAGCGACCAAACCGGCCTGGTCAGTATTCAGGTGGTCACAAACAATTTGCGACCAAAGTTGGTCGCAAATTTGCGACCAACATTGGTCTCTATCACAAAAGGACCAAACATTCGGGAAAAACATGTAGAGACCGACTTTGGTCGCAAATTAGCGACCAAAGTTGGTCGCTATATTTTTTTTTTAATTAATATATTCTGGAAAATAGCGACCAACATTGGTCGCTAAAGTAATTAATTTTTTTTTTAAAATTTTTAATATGCGACCAACGTTGGTTGCTAATCAAAAAATAAAATAAAAAAATTAGTAGTTAGTGACCAACTTTGGTCGCTAACTACTAATTTTTTTTTTTATTTTTTTATTAGCGACCTACGTTGATCGCTATACTCCCAGATTTTAAAAATCTGGGTAATATAGCGACCAACCTTGGTCGCTAATCAGAAAATTAATTTTTTTTTTAAAGTTTAGCGACCAAATAGCTACCAACATTGGTCGCTAATTTGCAGAATTTTTTTTTTTTTTAGGTAAATAGCGACCAACTTGAGACCAATGTTGGTCGCTTTTTTTGGTTTATTTTTTCCAGAAATAGCCTGTTTTGTCAGCTACACCACCTGCCAGCTTACCAAAATCCTAAAATAGGCATTTTATGCCATAAACAACAAGAACAACAACAACAAGAACAACAACAACAACAACAACAAACAACAACAACGACAACAACAACAACAAACAACAACAATGACAATAACAACAACAATAAACAACAACGAGAACAATAACAACAATAAACAACAGCAGCATTAAACAACAACATTAAACAATAACAAAGTATATAGTTCAAATGAACTTATACATTAGTTAAATTTTATTACAATTCAACGTTTATTAATGTTTACATTAGGAGTGTCATCGTCCGATGAAGTTTCATCACCAAGATGTTGTGGATAAGAGTGTTGTTGTGTAGGACCGGAGGGATAATAACGGGGATGACGGGAGGAAGTAGCAGGGGGAGGGTGAGCATCTGGCGATGATTCACGAGACCGGGGAATCGGAAAAGCTCCAGAAGCCAAAAGAGATTTGAGCTGCTCTTGTATGGCAACATACTGAGCATCTCTAACCTTCTCTCTTTCTTCTCTAACCCTCTCTCTTTCCTTGGCAGCTTCTAGCTCGGCTGTGAGCTTTGCCAAATTCTCCCGCATAGAGGAGAGGCACTCCCCATCAAGTTGCTCCGCTTGCGAGGAAGTGTCTATTCCTTGCATTCCACACCTATAGCGGTGGAATTTCTTAGCGGGAAGCCCGTATATCTTCCCCTCTTTTGGACTGCCAGCAGCCTGCGTCCATAATCTTTCAGCATCCTCGTCCGACGGTTGGATTGGGTCGCCCGATGAAGATAGTAGCTGGCTGCGTACAAATTCTTCAACCTCAGCTGTGAAGCAACTTTATAAGAAAAATTACATAGAATTAGTATTCAAAAGTTATATAAAACTAAATCAAAGTACTTAATGAAAATTGAAAACTTGCATGTACAGCCGAGGCTCGGTCCTCGACCCACCTTTCTTCATCCGAATCTTTCTTCTTCTTGACAATATGAGTTTGCTTGAATAACTCATCTTGCTTCATCGGACAGCCCAACTTCTTCTCCTGAAAAGTCATAAATTTTAGTTAATAAACAGATTAGACGTTGAAAATTAAAATTAAATTAAGCAATTACGTACCATTTTCCTCTTTATTGAACCGAGGCTAATCGCACCTCCAGTGTGCAGAGAGCCTCCCTTCTCCGAAGCACGAGCTTTCTTTCCTTGCTCGCTCTTCTTTAAGAAATCTGCGGTTAGCCATTGCCTTTGCAGATCATCCCATAGATGATCAAGCAACCAGGATGGCTTCTGGTTCGACCTTCTAGCGTTGGAAAAGCAATGCGACAACCGCTTGCGAGCCTTAAGATGGAAGTTAGCAGCTACCTCCGCACAATAGCGGTGTTCCCATACACCCTTGCTCTGTATTTCAGAAGTTAAGTATTTAGATGAAAATATCATAAATATAAAGTATTGTACTGCTTAAAAGAAAATTTATACCTTAAATTCATTGAAAATTGCCTCCTTAAGCGAGAATGGAAAATCACTCCAAGTCGCATAAGGGCCATCATATAGCTTTCTAGTGGCTTGGGTGATTATCCTCGTAGTAACATTACTTGGGATAAACCTTTAATGTAATAAAAAAAAGACACATTAATATCTTAGTAAAACCGTACAAAATAATAAACGTTAAAAATAATAAATAACTCTTACCCGTCACCCTCAGGGACTATGATGATCCTGCCATACTGATCACGATGCACCTCCTCGTCATCAACACCATCACCGTCCGAACGATGTGCATCAGGGGCATGTGTGGAAGGTGTAGGGGGGTCAGAGCTAGAATCTCGCAGGCGAATGCTTGTAATAGATGGAGTCCCCGATGAAGATGGCTGCGAGCCCTGCGAAGCAGCTGTATGGGCCGCAATGGGACATGTCACTGATTGCTGTGACCCGAGTGGCAGCAACCCCAGTGGCTATGATCCTAGTGGCTGCGGCGCTGATGACTGTGATCCATGTGGATGTGACATAGACCGATGCGATCCATGCGATGCAGATGGCTGAGATCCACGTGGATGTGCGGTAGCTGGACTGTACGTCGGACGTACAATCCTAGGGCCCTGTGATGAAAGACCCGGTGTCTGCACGAAGGTGTAGCGCTGGTGATGCTGGGGCAGCTCAGAATAGCCCTGGGGTGGAGGAAAAAACGTAGGCATAGGCAACTCTGGAATGGCAGGACAAGTTGGAGTGTAATCTTCTACCCTCCTCCTTTGTTTCCTACCCTTTTCTCGACCCCGAGAACTACTAGAATCATCGTTACCTCAACCCTTGCCTGTCATCTGCATAATATAATACATATTCAGATTGAAAGATATAAAGAAAATATATTGCTATAAACGAGAAACCAACTGTTTAAAGCTCATCGTCGGATAGTTCCTCGTCTGAGAATTCTTCTTCCCCGGTAGTTTGAGCTTCATCAGTTGATACTTCTTCTTCGTTTTCTGTAATTATTACTTCGGAAATATCAACTTCTTCCAGTATGTGTTCACGATGTTCCAAATCATTTTTTAAAACTTCGTCCACTATTTGGTCAACAGTGGAGATATCGTTTTGATATGCAACATCTAACACATTCTCAACTTCCACCCTACCCACAGGCTTGGTTTTTATAACAACCCACCAATCAGACTTATTCTGCCGCAATTGATAAGGAGCATAATACACTTGCCTAACATTATCTGCAATTATGAAAGGATCATAGCGATCATACTCCCTCTTATGATTAACCTCAATGATGTTGTACTGATTGTGGACTCTAATACCTCTTGTTGGGTGTGGGTCAAACCACTTACATCTAAAGAGCATCAATTTCTTGTATGGCCAACCTGAATATTCTAGTTCAAGTATTTCTTTGATCACACCATAGTAATCAATATCTCCATCTTGGTTGCCATCAGCACCTTGAACCCACACCCCACTATTGTTGCTATTTTTATTTTTTGAGCAATCCTCGGTATGGAACTTATATCCATTCACAACGTACTTAGACATTGTTCTGACCTCAACCCCAGGTCCCCAAGATATATCTTTCAAAAATTGGTTTACACCATTATTTGGATTATTTACCTACATATTGTTAAAAAAATTTCATAGGTCAGCATAACTTCAAAACATTGTTGAGCAGTGGCAGCAGCGGAGCAGCGGCGGC